>AWOL01S0013084.1:209642-296292 GCA_000715115.1 Nicotiana otophora | reverse complement strand
GTTCTAGTTCACTTTTTATTTTTCCCACACTCTTTATCACATGCATGCAAGATGAACCACTCTCATACCCATGAAGTATTACCCTAGTACCCCATTATAGCTATGTTTGAAATTAAGAGCTGGGGTGATGAAATCTTACCTTTTTGGATGAAGACATTGGGTGCTCTACTGGAGTATTTCCAAGCTTTGAGTGATGGTTGAAGATTGATTGATGAAAATTAGGCCCTCCCTCTTGAACCCTCTCTCTCTCTCACTCTAGAAGTATCAGAAAATGAGCTCAAAATAGACCTAAGGGGTGTTTTAACGGAATGGGGGTCGGGTTTTAAATTAAAAACAATGGTGCCCCGACACAGGTCTGCGGTCACATATGCGACCGCATAATGGTTATGCGGTCCGCAAAGTGACCGCAGAAATGGCTCTCAGGGGCCTAAACTTTTGGCTCAGATATGCGACCAGTATGCGGTCTGCATACTTATTCTGCGGTCGCATAATGCACCGCAGAACTCCCTCCGCAGAAACCCAAGAGGAATTATACGACCAATATGCGGTCCTCATATCGATTATGCAGTCTCATAATAGACCGCAAAACTGACCTCAAATTGGCCAAATTTACTGCTTCACTCTGCGGCCATTATGCGGCCGTATAATGGGCTGCAGAAACGTGTTCTTCTGCAAAATATTTTTCTCTCAGTCCGTAGGGTACTGTTCAATCCAAAAAGTCCGAACCGCGGCTCGCAAGCGCGCCATGAAGAATTTCTACTATAATAATGCAGGAAGCTAACTTGGCACCACGAAACTCCGAATTTTTGGTTAAAAGTTTTACGGGTCCTTACATCCAAGATGGCTATGAGGGAGATGATGAAATATGGATACAGACCAGGAATAGGGTTGGGATCCAGGTCGGACGGGATCACAGAGCCAATTGACCTAATGGGCATAAAGGAAGGGCAAGCATAAGATATCAGCCTCCGATGGGGAAAGCTCATACTGGTAGCTCCGGGAAAAGGTTTTTGTGCTAGAGCATGTTTCAAGTCCATGTCAGAGTTCAGTAACAGAAGATGATATCATCAATGGGATGGGAAAGCTGTTCCTGAATATGATTGAAGAATGATGTGAAGGGACTAACATCATGACACCGACCATCATGGATGCTGAACCAGGGGAAGAGCTGTGGAATTGGACCACCAGTCCATCTATGGTTCGCCGAGAGTCTTGGTAGTATGGAACTGTAAAAGTTTCCTTTTTTGAAAAATGCACGGTCAATTGAGGCCTACACCGTGTCTGTACCTTTTTGATGAAATAAAAGAATCATTTTTTTAAATTATTGCTTACTGCTTTATTTATACTTATTTTTTCTTTTCAGTAATCAAAATGATAAAAACTCGCGTTCCGTGATTGTGACATGTAACAAAACCGTCGAGCGCAATGACCCAGATTACGAGGAGTATGACAAGAGTATGATGCCACACAATCTCCCACAGGAGATCGAACATCTAGAGAGTAAGAAAAAGCCCAACCTTGAAGAAACAAAAGTGGTCAACCTTGAAAATGAAGAAGACGTGAAAGAAACCAGAATCAGCATTCATCTAGAAGCCGAGCAGAAGGAAAAATTGGTTGAGCTCCCCCGACAATACATCGATTTGTTCGCATGGTCATATGATGACATACCAGGATTAATTACTGACATTGTCCACATCGACTGCCTACCAATTCTACCAGACCGCCGGTGAAGCATAAACCCAAAATATTTAAGCCCGATTTGAGTTTGAGGATAAATGAGTAAGTAACCAACCAGATAGAGGCGAATGTGGTAAGGGTCACCAATTATCCCAGCTGGTTGGGAAATATTGTCCTAGTACCCAAGAAAGACGGAAAGATCAGGATATGTGTGGACTACCGAGATTTCGACAAAGCTAGTCCAAAGGACGACTTCCCTTTACCAAATATCCACATCCTTATCGATAACTGCACGAAGGATGAACTGCAGTCGTTTGTGGATTGTTTTGCCGGGTACCACTAAATCTTGATGCATGAGGAAGAAGCAGAAAAGACAGCCTTCACCACACCTTGGGGAGTTTATTACTATAGAGTCATACCGTTCGGTCTCAAGAATGTCGGCGCCACCTACATGAGGGCCATGACGACCCTTTTTCATGACATGATTCATAAGGAGATTGAAGTATATATGGATGACGCCATCATCAAGTCTCGAAAGAGTTCAGAGCACTTGGATGATTTGAGGAAATTTTTCGAACGCCTGTGGAGGTACAGTTTGAAATTGAATCCGGCACAGTGCGCATTCGGAGTCCCTTCTGGAAAATTATTTTGCTTCATCGTAAGCAGGAAAAGGATAGAACTGGACCCATCAAAAATCAAGGCAATTCAGGAACTGCCACCACCAAAGAGTAAGAAAGATGTGATGAGTTTTCTGGGTAGACTAAATTACATCAGTCACTTCACAGCCTAGTCCACGGTAATCTGTGAACCCATTTTTAAGTTGCTCAAAAAGGATGCTGCCACAAAATGGACAAAAAAGTGCTAGAAATCCTTCGACAGTATCAAGGAGTACCTGTCAAATCCACCAGTGCTGTTTCCCCCTGAGCCCGGGAAACCATTGTTAATATATCTGTCAGTCTTGGATAACGCCTTCGGTTGTGTGTTGGGACAACATGACAAAACTGGAAGAAAGGAGCAGGCCATCTACTACTTAAGTAAGAAGTTCACGCCAAGCGAGGCCAAATATACTTTGATAGAACGCACTTGTTGTGCTTTGACTTGGATCGTCCGGAAACTAAAGCATTACATGTCAGCATAAACAACGCATCTGATATCTCGGCTCGACCCGCTCAAGTACATCTTCCAGAAGCCGATGCCGACCGAAAAGCTTGCTAAATGGAAAATTCTCCTCAGCGAATTTGACATTGTGTACATAACTCAGAAGGCTATCAAGGGGCAAGCTTTAGCTGACCACCACACAGAGAATTCGGTGGATGGGGATTACGAGTCACTCACTACATATTTTCCCGATGAAGAAGTATTATTTGCTGGGGAAGATATTGCAGAATCATACCCTGGATGGAGAATATTTTTAGTTGGAGCAGCAAACTTTAAAGGAGTCAGAATTGAGGTAATTTCGAAAATCGGACAACACTATCCAGCATCGGCAAATATAAGATTACCTTGTACCCATAATATGGATGAATACGAAGCATGCTTCCTTAGGATCAGAATGACAGTCGAGATGAACGTCAAAGAACTTTTGGTCATAGGGGACTCCGATCTATTGATACACCAGGTCCAAGGGGAATGGTCCACCAAAAATGTCAAGATCCTACTGTACCCGCACTGTGTGAAAGAGATATGTAAGAAGTTCACGAAGATTGATTTCAAGTACGTCCCCAGGATTCAGAACGAGTTCGTCGACGCCCTTGCAAATCTTTCATCCATGATTCAGCATCCAGACAAGAACTACATCGACCTTATCGAGGTAGAAGGGCTTAGCAATTTGATTATATTTTGGTTATCTTGTTTAAAAAGCATACTTATCCTATCTCTAGTTTTTGTACCCTCATTGTTATATCTGTTGTCCTTGGTTATTTTCTGTGATTTCATGCAATTAAGAACCATCCAGATTGAAAAAGTGAGTATCATATTTTTGTCAAAAGTTTGCTACTACTTTTCGAGATTAGACTTAATATTTACTGAGTAAACGTGATTTTTATACTCATACTATACTTATGCATATTTTTGTGCAGATTCTTGTATCAGAATCACTCAAGAGGTCATTTAGTAGATACACTCGAAGACTATGGTGGCTATCATTCCTTATTCACAGCTTATATAATCTCCTTCTTATCCATTTTACTGTTATTTGATTCAGATAGTACTGTTATATTTTAAGACTCAGTTGTACTCTATTTAATTGCTCATGATTTTGTACTACCGAATTTTGTGAGATTGTCATTGTATTTTCGTATTTTGTAGATTGTTTGAGACTTACTTATGTCTTGTCTATATCTTGATAGTGGATTATTCTTGTTTGTCCTGCTTAAATTGGTTATGATTATTGGTTTACCTAGCCAGTTAGAATTAGGTGCTATCACGATCATTGGCGGGATTTTGATTCGTAACAGGTGCTCAATCTTTGAAGCCGATATCAATGGGTATCAATTTTCCTAATGAGATTAGCTTCATCTGATGCCTTACCGCTTTGTGGGAAGAGCTGGTAAATTAAGGATTTGGGGGCACCCTCGTGTCATTATTTTTCTCCGCCGGAAATATCTATCCTTTTCTCATTCTAAAAGGAATCAGAACTCAAGAAGAATAGGACTAGGCCATTAGGCCTTTAACCGGAAAAATGGGCAAATAGCCCAACAAATATAGAATTGCAAAGAGAACAAAAATCTTGAAGGAAAAAAAAGGTTTTTGGTTGTTAGTGGTGAGATTTTCTTGAAACGAACCAAGGGCACATACTAGTCTATATAAATATATAAAGGAGGGACTTGGCAAATTGATGTGGCATCTCTTAAAAATTATCATTCATATTTATCTTTTTTCTTAAATTTTTGCCTTTTTCCTTTATTAAGTCTCAATTAAAATTCTANATCTCTTAAAAATTATCATTCATATTTATCTTTTTTCTTAAATTTTTGCCTTTTCCCTTTATCAAGTCTCAATTAAAATTCTGAAAAGTCATTTTTAAAAGTCATCTTAATTGAAAAGACACTTTTAAAAGTCATCTTAATTGAAAAGACACTTTTAAAAGTCATCTTAACTAGTACATGTCTCATCTTCTTATCCTNCTACTACATGTCTCATCTTCTTATCCCTCCTCCTTCCACGCCAGAGGCCCAGGGCTTCTGTTTCATTAACGTCTCCTTCTCTTTTCTTCTTTTTTCATTTGCTAGATCTAAATCTCTCTCTTCTCTTCTTTCTCCCAACTACCCAAGGTTAATCCCTTCTTCTTGGTTTCAAGATTTGTTTATTCACCTTTATGTTTTGTTGGTATTTTATCTAGCTTTCTATTTACTAATGGTTAAGACATGATATTATTTGCAGACCGTTTTGACATAAACTTATGTTTGTTCTCTTGTATATTTGCTGCTATTTTATCTCTCTTTATAGTTAGTAATGGTTAACTCTTGATATTATTTGCAGATTATTTTTACAGAAATTTATCTCGAATTTTGTTCTAACTTTTATCGAATTTTTCTCATAATAGTTCTTTACGTTTATCCGAAGCAATGAGCCTTGCAACAATATTCTCTCTTTCATCTTCCTTTCTTTTGATATATTTTATCCAGTAAATTTTAATTTATATATACCTTATGAAAGCAGCAACATGGTTAAATGTTGATATTATTTGCAGATTATTTGGACAGAAGTTTATCTACGTTTTGCTCCTTAGATGACTTGGAACAGGAGTAAGTAATTGGCTTAATCCAAGCATTTGACTTTTATTGCATTTTATTCTAGAATTGACTTTTCATTTTTTATTGCCGATAGGGTTTATGAATTGCAATTACTTTTATTACATGTTCTTTGTGAATGAATGCAATTTTTCTTTGATTGCCTATTTACGTAGATTCTTTATTCCTTCTTGATTTTCTCATCCTCTTTAATTTTTAGGATTAGTTTGTTCTCTTTTNTTCTCATCCTCTTTTATTTTTAGGATTAGTTTGTTCTCTTTCCTATTTTAATGAGGTAGTAAGAACGTGCAGGTAAATTACTAACCACCATGCTTACTAACCTTACAAAGGCAGAGGTGTGAATTATCTTCTTAATTCACATGGCTTCATCCTGTTAATGTGGAACTCCTCCTTTTTGGTGTGATGTGATAATACTCTTTACGGATCCAATTTATCTTTTCTTTCTTTTTTTAATCTTTCTATCTTTTTTTGCTTTATGTTATTTATAAAATTAAAAATAAAAGTAGTCATTATTAAAAACACCAACAATCTTACTGAAGAAGACTAGACGGTAGTCAAAACATAGCCAAGCCCAGACCCAACTGAAAAGTTTTTGTCAAACGAAACCAAATTGCTGTGCGTTTGGCATGTCCTTTACAAGCTTCTTACGGTCTTATAGTTTATTCAGAATATGAATTATTCCATCAACAAATTGAGACGTGAAGTTACACGTTAGAGTTGATGTCATGAAACAATCAAAATTGATCTCATCGTACAAGAACTCAACAAACTAATCTCTTTTTTCTACAGTTTTGCTCTACTCAAGAAGAGATGAGTACTATTAAGTCATCACTTATTCAGTATGAGAGCTAAGTGAAGAAAAATGGTATGTAGAGGTTAAACACTAAATTCAATAAGTTGGTTTAGAATAATCAAATTATTTACTGAAAATGGCTTGAATTATCAGCTTTGTTTGGGTTCTCTTCTTCCTTCTTTTAAATTAAAGTGATGAACATTTTGTTTGGTCTAAGAGTAAATGAGGTAGAATACAACAATGATATTTCCTTTTTCTCATTTTTGTCATAAATATTTTAATAAAATTTAATGTTTACTCAACGTTGAGATTAATATACCAATGGGGACAATAAATAATAGTGAAGATAATAAAGGATTCTAGTAATAAGGACAAGTCATATATAGCATTGAGTCCTCTCCCTTAAGAAGATAAATTCTTACTAATGTGTAACATTGAATCATTGACTAGACTGGTTCAGGCAAATTATTTCTGCTTCAGGCATTTTTTTTTCCGATAAGAAGAATTGATTTCTCAATGACTATTAAACTTCCTGTTTTTCTCCTCCTCTCTATGGAACTTATGGTTAAGAAAGAACATCACGGAACATAGCGAAAGAAACTGATTTCATCCCTTTAAGATTTCAAGTTTATGGATTTGGTATTCTAATCCTTTTAAGTTACTGGGTTTTAAGTTAATTATTTATGCATAATTAATAAATATTTAAAAGAAAAATACAAGATTTAAACAAAAGCTAATGGGTTCGGGTGAACTCATAGCCTGCTCTGTGGCTCTGCCCCTATTCATATTGAATGATCGAAACTTAATTGTACATCTAATCAGGAGAGGAAGTTACTGCAGAATGTTGTATTATACAGTGCAGTTACTGCAGAATGTTGTATTAATCAGTCCATCATTTACAAAACCTGAAAATATATTACGTATCAATAGATTATTATTTACTCTTCTAGATATTGTTGGAGGAAATATATATTAGAGAAAATTTTCAAAAATAGCCTAATCGGAGCAAAGTGGGATTTAGGGCTTCTACGTCTTTCTCTTTTACTTTGAGAAATGATGGACTCTGTAATTTGCGTAGAAATAGTGCAATTGCTATGAACGAATAGCCTATTCTTTGATATTTTTACCTTGATTGTTTATTGATATTCTTGAAATTTAAATAATATCATAAAAATATAAAAATATTAATTACATAAAAAATAAAAATTTTGTTGATTTTTTTTAATATTTAAAAAGTGACATTTTCTCAATTTTTATTTAGTGTTTTAAAATTTAGGTTCTCTCTCATTTGGATATTGTCTTAATTAATTAAACAATACTATTTTCATATGTCAAGGAAGATATTGCACTATAATTTCAACCTTCATTGATAAGATTTTTGGAAAGAGTATAATGTACGTTGTGGAGTTGAAGGTTCTATACAACCATACGAATAAAAATAAAAAAAGCTACGCAGGAGGATATAAGAGTATAGCAATTAACCTTGAGGATGTAATTATATCAAGAACAACATGTGACATTATCATTAAAAAATATAGATTAATTTATTATTATAAAATATAACAACACTGAAATTATTTGATAATATTATATATAATTTTTAACCATACTCACTAGTTAGACAATGTGGGTTGCTCTGATGGTAAGCACCCTCCACTTCCAACCAAGAGGTTGTGAGTTCGAGTCACCCCAAGAGCAAGGTGGGGAGTTCTTGGAGGGAAGGATGCCGATGGTCATTTGGAAACAGCCTCTCTACCCCAGGGTAGGGGTAAGGTCTGCGTACACACTACCCTCCCCAGACCCCACTAGTGGAATTATACTGGGTTGTTGTTGTTGTTGTACTCACTAGTTAGTTAATAAGCTAAAGGGACAATTATCTTTTCGAGGAATTTCTGAATAAACTTTTCTTTAAATCTTCTTTCTCAAAGTTTCTATATAATCTAGTTAAACCCCAGCATGCAACTTTATATTGCGGTGAGCATAATTATGATGATAGGGAGCGTTATTTGACAACGTTATTATGTCTTTTCGGATTCTGAGATTATTTCGAAAATGGATCAATTGCTAGTAAACTCTTCACTTGTAGCTTTCCTGCTTTGTGAATATAAGAAAAAATCACCATATTAGAATCTTTTCTTTTTTTTTTGGTAATTAATCACCATAATAGAATCTTAATTATGTTACTTGTAATATGTGGCAGCAAAAATTGGATTGGATGCATCCAACTGAGAGACAAAGAAACAAATGGATAATAAAATTTATCAAAGTTGCCAGTTTAGATATGGAACAATAATTAAAAGTTTAACAAGCATAGTTCCTCATTATAAACTATAAAGATTATGTATAATAACTACATATAAATCAAATAGATACTCTTTTCTTATTACCTGCGCCATTTCAACATCTCCATGATAAAGGCAATGTTGAAAATTTGTACAATGTTATACGCTCCTCCGTTCACCTTTTACTTGTCCATTTTCGCATATTAAGAGAAAAATAATTTATTTTTTCTGTTTTGCCCTTAGCATTTGTATACGGGTGAAATCGAGCTTATGGTGCATCCCGGCCTCCGACAAGATGAGCCAGGCTCGAGACATGACGGTAAGGGACCGAAATCGAGCCAAAGTCTCACCGGGCCAGAACTCGGGGGCATGACGCCTGCCCTCGAGAATATCGAGGCTATGGTCCCGGAATCAGTCCTAGTCTCGAACGACTCCGAAGAACATTGTCAGACAATCCAGCATAGCCAACAAAAAGCCGAAATATCAGTGACCGGCCGGATATCACGGCAGGGATCTCGGCACGTATCGATAAGGAGCCGACAATCAGTAAATCAGAAGATGTTTTACCTTTTATAGAATAGTACCTAAAGTAGGACTCCCATATTATATAAAGGGGGTCTGATAATTCATGAAGGACATTGTAACACGCATTCCAAAGCAATATATTATTATTTTCTCTGTTATTAGCTCTCTCTTTCTCTCTTGTTCACTAGTGCTGGCCACAGTCGAGCTCGGATCGAGGGTGATTATTTCATTACGGCTGGAACTATCCTACTCGTGTGGTTTGAATTACTCATTCCAAATCATTTTCCAAATCCATTAAGATTATACATCAATTAATATGAGTATCATGGTAAATTATGCACTTTAGTTATTATTTTTTAAAGGGGGTACAAAGTCAATAGTAGACAAGTAAAAGTGAATGGATGGAGTATATTCGCCTTGAGGCAAATCTTTTAATTGGTACTCATTCAATAACCACCATCACCCCCCCTCGCACCCCCGAGAAAATTGCAGTTCATGGAATTACACTGTAAAGTGGGCTTGTCCTCAGATGTGGGCTTATTGGGCCTGAAATGCTGTTAAACACCATCTCAAATTTTGCTGAAAGAGTTATCAGGCCCAAAATTTGTTTCCCACTTGTTCTCATCTTTCCCACCAGTTCCTGCTTGTTCTTTTGTTCCACCAATCTTTTGGATATTAACGGAAACCTCATTTTATTATGTAAAGCGTTAACTTCTGCCGGCATAATAATTACTCTCTGCCTCATCCATTTGACAATTTTCGATGGGATACAAACTTTATAAACTAAAGTAATTTAGTTTGTGTGTTTTATCACTAAAGGTTGAGAAAAAGTACAATTGAGATGTTCAATTAAAAGAAGAAATAACCTCTTTTTATTGACATTCTCTTAGTTTCAAACGGTGAGAATTAAATACTGTGGTAAAGTGTTAAAACTTGGTTGTCGTAGGTGAAATTGTTTTCATATATATATATATTAGTCTCTATGTACGTGCCTCACACGTAATACACCAGAGTGCTTAATAGTTTCGACATAAGAATATGGATACTTGTTACTTGAAAAGTGTTATTCATTATAGAAATATTAAAATCGTTCATCATTCTTTTAGCTATTTATACCATGATTAAATACTTTATTATCACTATTATTTTTTAGTTAATTATGGACGAGTTAGGCAAGGAAGGCTACTGTAAACCTATGAGATTGAACTATATTAACTTGCTTCTTCTTCTTCTTGTTTTTTTAAGAACTACCAGATGAAGAAGAAACTTATGATCTTTAATTGGAATATGTCAACAATGTTAGTATTGGAGTTTATCGGCACATGTTATAATTCAGATTATTATAATTTATTTGTCACCATTCTTTTTAATTTCTCTTTTCCCACATATGATATAAAGATTTCATTCTTTTTCCTTTTTCTCACATTTGACAAGAGTGGGTTGCTCTAGTGGTGAGCACCCTCCATTCCAACCAAGAGGTTGTGAGTTCGAGTCATCCCAAGAGCAAAGTGGAGAGTTCTTGGAGGGAGGGAGCCGAGGGTCTATCGGAAACAACCTCTCTACCTCAGGGTAGAGGTAAGGTCTGCGTACACACTACCCTCCCCAGACCCCACTAGTGTGATTATACTGGGTTATTGTTGTTGTTGTTGTTGTTGTTGTTGTTGTTGTACTCTTAATAGATTGGTCTTTGTTTACCCTTAAAAACTAATAACAATTGAATTTATACGTGGTTTTAAGGATATGCGGATTGATTCAATACAAATGATAAATGACGTTAGAATAAACAGATAAAAGACATAATAAATTGTCAAACCAATAGGGAGAGTGATCCCTGACTCAGTAACGTCTTAAGGAAGTGTCTGCCTTCTATCCCGGGCTCACACTAATGAAGAACTGATGAACAAA
The DNA here is from genome assembly GCA_000715115.1 of Nicotiana otophora. Taxonomy (NCBI): domain Eukaryota; kingdom Viridiplantae; phylum Streptophyta; class Magnoliopsida; order Solanales; family Solanaceae; genus Nicotiana; species Nicotiana otophora. The sequence goes on along the minus strand of AWOL01S0013084.1, from coordinate 285,358 downwards.
AAGTAAGAACTTTGAATATTAGAGAGAATAAGAGTATATTTCCTTGATATGCGTGTTACAATGTGTCTAATGAACAATTAGTATTTTCTTTATATAGTAGGGGAGTTTCACCCTAAGTAGAATTTTAAAAAAGGTAAAAATCTTCCGTTTCGCCGATCACTGATTTTCTGCCGATACGAGCCGAGATTCACGCCGTGATATCCGGTTAGGCACATATATCACGACTCTTTGTTAGTCGTATGCAGCTACTTGGTAATGCTCTTCGAAGTCTCAATCCTCAAATCGGATCTCGAGGATATGGCCCCGATATCCCCGAGGGTAGATGTTTTACCCAAGCCCCGATACGAGGGGTTCTTCGCTCTGACTCCGATACATTACGGTCACGTTCCTACTCTGTTTGGCTCACCGGGAAGTCGAGTCATGCAGCAGACTCGATTCTACCCGTATACAGTCTTAATACATTATTTTTTAAATGAAACTACTGATCCTTCTCATACATATTTTTTCCTTCACACATCTAAGGTTAATGTAGACAATCACAATACAATAACGAGCTTCACATGGTAACGTAAAAGAGATTTCATCGAAAGGAGGTGAAAGTATAAATGATACGGGAACAAATCGCTAGAAATTCTAAATAACTATGAACATACAAAATGGGCGAATGCAGTTATATACTTAATTACTTATTAAAATGCAATACAATTAGAAACTTAAAAAATTAATGACAAACAGAATACTGGTCCACCAGTAAAATTATAAATAACCGAAAGAGAAAAGAACAACAGATAATTAGGAATAGTGACCTTTTAAATCCTCTTGAAGCGAGTTGCCGACTCAAATTCACTCTCCGGCTTCTTCTTTTTTCCTTCGCAAGCGATGAGGAACTCTTTTTAATTATCAAAGCTATCCTTTTTAAGTTGTGACCCATTTAGCAAAAAGTTTCTATACAAACATGGATTCTTCAATCACATTCCATTACGATCTAATATTTACTATTCATAATAATTATTTTATTTTTTTAAGGGTATAAAAGCTCATTAATATTTCGAGAATATTTTCATCTATAGTAAAATATAGAATCATGGCACACACTCGATTAACATAAGTGATCCTTTATTGCCCGATTTATTTAATATGTATCCTAAAGTTAATTGGGTTAAAAGGCAGATAAATAAATATAAGAACTAACAAACACTAAGATGCATATGGCCATAAAAAGATGAACTATTGCATTAATGAGTCCTCTGAAAACAAAAACTCAAAATTATATTTTTCAAGCCAGTGGTGAGAACAATGTAAGAAGCAAATTATCAAAAATAGAAAAAGAAAGAAGCCTTAGAAAAGCAAACACAGACACCATATATATTAAGTAGAACTTCTCTGGATCTCGGATGAGTATATGTCAACAGGCTATATTAATTGATGCTTGTAAATTCTTACTTGGATATCTTGTATCTGGCATATGGTTATTTCTCTTGTGATTATATGAAAGTTGGCATTTTTTGATAAGGAATCATATTGAGATAACCTACTCAAAATAAAAGAATGTTAGGCCAATTCAATAAATGGATATCACAATGTTGGCTTGAAAAAATAATATTTGGTTTTAATTTTAAGATCCTAAATAATACCGTATATATGTGTTTTTAAAAATATGTTTTCTGTTTTAGTGTTATATTCTAAATTGGATATCATAATGACGTAATCTTTGTTCTAAATAAACCTAAGACAAACCTCTATTTAAATATGCACGGACTATCAAAAGAAACCTAAACAAATTACAAAGCTAATTAATTGTGATGACAATTTTACCCTAAATAAATATGTTGGAATGCTAATTGGCATCCTGAATTGTTTGTTTTGTTTCGGAACAATAAAACAAGGACTATTTGATGAATATTTAGAATGGCGAAGTTCTAATTTATTAGATTTTTCTGTACTGTAATCTTCTCCATAAAAAAATTAATTAGATTTTTCTGTACGATAATTTTCTCCATAAAAAAATGACCAAATATATAAATAGCCACCTAAAATTATCATGAATTTTTATTTAGACACTTTAACTAGTATTACCTATTGGATACTCAAACTATTGGCAAAATGTCCTATTAAACACCATATGCAGATGTGGCACAATCAGTGAATCTCACATGGAGTTGCGAGCATGAAGTCTTGAATAATTGAAATGTAAATTTTTTCCATTTTTCTGAAATATTTCTTTTCTTCTACTTTCTCCTTCATCTTCCTCCTAATTTCTCATAGTAATAGTTTTTCTACATATTCACTTCAAAGATATAATCATAAAAGTTCAAAGATCAGATATTCACTAAAAACTTAGTATCCAAGGTTGTCCAACCCCTTCGTAGGTCTTCTGTTTCTACTTACCAAAAAAAGGTCCTCTGTTTCTTCTGGCGAGGGGAGTGCGGTCGTAAACAGAACATTAGAGTTAATGACAAAGAGGTTGTTTCCTTGCTCCGGTAACTGTCTTTGTCACTTTGTTAGCTTTACTATTTAAAGTTTATTTTGACTTTTATCCATTGACGGAGAAAACATAGGTGGGTGTTAGGGGTGAGACGGCGTCAGTCCAAGGGTGTCGTAGGGGGAGTCCACCGAGAACTGTGTATGTGCAAAAAATTATTCTAGTTATATTTGGGCCACGTTGACACTTAGAGAACCCTCGAAGGTTGCCATACGTCATCAGTATGATTTTAATAAAGGATGAAGGCTAGGTCGAGGAGTATACGGGTAAAACCGAACTCGATATTCGATCGAGCTTCTGAACTCCCTGATTAGGCCAGGATCGAACAATCTGTGACCGGGTGAAGTCGAGCATGAAGATCGATCTGACGTCTAACACCATCGACCAAGATCGGCACATGGTGATTATGATCGAACCCAAAGCATTGTCAAAGTTAGCCATCAAAACCATCAAATTTGCCCTCGAGTTTACCGAAGGCGTAACCGGTTCTGTTTCCAACAGCCTCGAAGAAAGCTTTGCCAACTCATCCGACTGGGGTCCGTAATTCTCGCCATTAACCAGTCATTATGGCAGAAATCACGGAACAACTCAAAAAGGGAACTAACGGTCAACAAATCAAGGACTTTTGCCTTTTATAGAATAATTAAATAATACCTTAAAAGGTAGATCTCCCCTAATATATAAAGGGGACTTGACAATTCATTAGGGACATGGTAACATATACTGATAAGGAATACATTCTCCAAGCTCTTACTCTTTGATATTTTTATGTCAATAAAAGTGTATTCAACTCAAGAGTGGCCTGCATTCTTAAGCTGAAATCATCCAATTCCTGTGGTTTGCCGTTATTTTATCGCTATTTATTTTAATTGTAATCTAATTTATCGTTTTGTATCAAGTTAATCCACATGTCCTTATAACCACTAACAAATTTAATTGTTATCCGATTTTAAGGGTAAACAGAGTCAACAGAGATCGAGGTCAAGGACGAGTACTCTCCTTAACGGAGCAGTAACAACTAGTTTTAGGGATAAGACTTTAAAGAGAATATTTCAGTGAATATTCCTACGATCTGTAGTATTAGGGTTATGTTGCCCATGTTCTCTTGTAAATAAAAAGAGTTGTAGTTATAGAAGGGGATTGGACACTCATTGTAATAGAACAACACTTTGACATACAAAATATATCTTTTTCTCATATCAGATTCTAACTTTTATCCCACGATCCAAGAAGAATACGAATATTCAAAGGTTCATCAATCACTCATCATTGTCAGGGGAGATACTACCGAATTCAACCCTTTTACGGTTGTCTCACTTGCATTTATTTACTTAAATGCCATTATATTTCATTTATTACTATTGAATGCTATCTTCTTTGCTCTTGGGCCATTAAATACTGTCTTTGCTGCATATGTATTGTTATCCGACGGCACTTGAGCCATTTTATCACGAAATTAATCAAATGACCTTTTGGATATTAATATTGGCTAAGATTAACTCAAATCTGTTAGAAAATCTAATTGTTTAAACCTAAATCAAAATTTTAGGTCAAATAGTTTGGCGCCGTCTGTGGGGATTTTCTTAGCCAATTTTTTAGTTTCTACTAGATCTACAACTCACGTGACTTGTTAATCTAACAAACCATAAAGTTTATCTCTCTTCTCTGTGCGTACAAAATTTCCATGGAAGATAACCAAAGAAATGGGACGAGGGCAACAAATAATGTTCCCATCAACCTCTTGAATGCAATCAACGAGGTCTATGACACCCGCGATGAGGGGGTAACGCCAACGGCCTCTCCCAGACGAGAAAGGTCACCCCACCTTTCTGCAGCACGGCAAAATCAAACGGGAAAGGACCCTCCATGTCCGCGGGAGAAGGGGCACCACCCGCTATGAAACAATCCTCGAAGCGTGGTTAACTGATACCCTAGTCAGTGTACTCAACAAACAAGCTCGATGCACGACTACGGAAACACAAGAGCCCATGCAGCACAGTGGGGGAACGAACAGGACGACCGATCAGACCTTCCAACTTCAGGTAAAACCCATGATGTTACTGACAATGCAGGTGACAACATCCTTGCCGCCATTTTCAAGAGAATGGAAGAAATGGAGAATGAAAACAAGGTGCTCAGAGACCAAAAGAAAGAACACCGGAACTAGTAGACAAGATACCTGGCGCCCCTAAATAACTATAAAAAAGGGACATCGGTAGGTTCATAAAATAGCCATATAGCGAGGAAGCGGCCCCACATGCCATACCAAAGACCATCAAGATGCCACCATATCTCAGAATATACAATGGGACAACTGACCCGGAAGACTATATGACTCACACGTCACCCCTGTGAAGGGCAACGACCTCACCAAGGAGTAGGAGTCCTCCATTTTGCTATAAATAATTGACGAAACCCTCACTGGAGGGGCATTAACATGGTATTCATAGCTACCGACCCGCTCAATATAAATGTTCGGAGAAATGGTTGACAAGTTTGTGACGGCATATGTCGGGGCCAAGAAAGCCGAAACAAGAATAAACGACATGTCCACCATCAAACAATCCCCGGGAAAGGGACTGAGGGACTTCCTCGCCCGATTCAACAGGGTTAGGATGACTTTACTAAATGTTTCCGAAGGGATGGCCGTCGCATCCTTTCAGAACGGGTTGAGTAGAGAGGGTTCAAGAGCGACCAGAAAGCTGTTGAGCCGATTAATAAAGTATCCTCCAACCACTTGGGATGAAATTCATAATGCCTACCGTACCGAGGTCAGAGCAGATGATGATAACCTCAACGGACCAACTCGACGGCTCATCTCGGTACAAACCAAACCCATGAAAGAACGAAGAGATAATATAAGGAGAGATCACCTTGTCTCATGGCCAAACAGGGAAGGACACCAGCCCTATGTCATGGCACCCGCTCCTCCCTCCTTTCTCTATGATGATGGCCCGTCTAGGCCGAGATTGGGGACTCACAGGAACGAGAGAGGTATTGACCCTTGTTATCTGCTCACAATTTTTGTGTTTCACCTACAGAGGTGATCTACGCCCTTGAGAAGCTTGGAACAAAGGTGAAATGGCCGCCAAAGATGAGGTCCGATCCGAGCACCAGGAAATCCGACGCCCTCTGCGAATTGCACCAGGAACGCGAACACAAAACAGAAGATTGCATCGCCCTAAGTCAAGAGGTAGCGAATATGTTACATCAAGGACACCTCAAAGAACTACTCAGCAACAAAGGCAGGAACACCTTAACCGAGGGTTGAGAACGTCAAGCCCCGCCAAAGCCACCCTCACCAGCTCGTACTATCAATATGATTATTGGTGGAAGTGATAATGCCTCCATTAATAGCATCAAGTTCACTGCCACCCACAAGCTCAAAATATCGATCACCCACGAACGGTATGACGGACTCGAAGAAAATATCATCTTCGACGAGTCAGATGCTGATGGTTTGAATTTCCCTCACATTGATGCCCTTGTCATTACTTTACAAATTTTAGATATTGATGTTAAATGAATCGTGGTAGATGATGGAAGTGGGGCGTGAATCATCCATCCCCGCATCCTCGCCTAGATGAGACTCGAGGATAAGATAGTGCCACGCTGCATCACACTAACCAGTTTTAACAATGCAGTTGAACAGACTTCGGGAGAAATTACACTCCCCATCCTCGCTGGTAGGGTAACTCTAGAGACAAGGAAGTAGAGAAGCTATTAGCGAAAGGCTCCATCAGGGAATCGAAGTACCCCAAATGGATAGCCAATGTGGTGATGGTCAAAATGAAAAATGAGAAATGGAGGATGTGTGTGGACTTCACAGTCCTAAACAAAGCATGACCGAAAGATTCATTCTCATTGCCACTTATCGACCAACTCATTGACGCAACATCAAGGCACGGGCTGCTAAGTTTCCTGGATGCATATTCGGGTTATAATCAGATACTCATAGAGGAAGAAGATCAAGAAAAACCACGTTCATCACCCACAAGGGAACATACTGTTATAGGGTCATGCCGTTTGGATTGAAGAACGTAGGGGCTACCTATTAGAGGTTGGTCACAAAAATGTTCAAATACCAACTCGGCAAAACCATGGAGGTATATATTGACGACATACTGATCAAATTCGTGAGGGCAGAGGATAACATCCACTTGAAGGAAGCTTTCGATATACTAAGACAGTACGGGATGAAACTAAACCCCGAGAAATGCGCGTTTGGCGTAGGCTCAGGAAAATTCTTGGGCTTATTAGTATCGCAGTGAGGAATTGAAGTCAGCCCAAATCAAATCAACGCTATCGACGGTATACCTGAGCAATTGACTACTAAGAAGCAAGTCCAAAGACTGACTGGTCGAATTGCCGCCTTATCAAGATTTATCTCGCGGTCGTCTGATAGATGTGAGAGGTTTTTTAGCGTACTCAAAAAGGATAATGGCCTCGAGTGGATGCCCGTGTGCAAGCAAGTACTGCGAGAACTGAAGGCATAATTGTCATCGCCACCTTTACTCTCAAAGCCCGAACCCGGGGAACACCTCCTCGTCTACCTAGATGTATCCGAAGTAGCAGTAAGTGCAGTCCTGATTCAAGAAAACAAAGGTATGCAATCTTCTATTTATTACATCAGTAAAACACTTATCGACGCCGAGACGAGGTACTCATACCTCGAGAAATTGGACCTGGCATTGGTCGTAGCTTCACGAAAGCTTAGACCCTATTTCTAGAGCCATCCTTTCTCGGTTGTCACCACTTTTCCTTTAAGAAACATTTTCCATAAACCCGAGCTATCGAGGAGGTTGGCCAAATGGGCCATCAAGTGAGCACGACATCACATATCAGCCCCGAACAACAATAAAGCCGCAAGTGCTCTCCGACTTCGTCGCAGACTTTAGTGCAAAAGTAATGCCTGAGTCTGAGAAGGAGGCCGCTCAAGCTTCTCTTCAAACACAAGACCTCTAGGTCCTGTACACCGACGATGCATCCAATATTGTTGGATCTGGACTGGGACTCGTACGAAAGGTCCCCACCGGTGAAGTAATTCGCCAGTCCATAAGATGCCCGGATATGACTAACAACAAGGTCGAGTATGAGGCTATAATTGTACGGTTGAGGCTAACACTCAAATTAAAAAACCGTACTCCATCTCCTCAACTCGTAGTCAACCAAGTTACAAGGACTTTCCAAATTAAAAAACAAAGGTTGCAAAAATATCAAGCCGATATCCGTAAGTTGCTGCCCAATTTCAACGAATGTCAGCTCGACCAGATCCCACGAACTCAGAACATCTAAGTAGATGGCCTCGCCAAGTTGGCCGCCGCCACCAAAAGCATCACGGACTGGGACAAATGCGTAGTCCATCTCCTCAAGTCGTCACTAGACCAAATCGAGGTAAAATATATACGTTTAACTTGGGACTGACGCAATTGTATGGTTACGTATTTGCAGGATGAGACCCTCCCAAACGACAAAAAAGAAGCTAAAAAACTAAGAATGCAAGCAGCCAGATACACCCTCATTCATAACGACTTATACAAGAGAACATATGGCGGTCCTTTGGCAAAGTGTTTAGGACCAAACCAAACCCAACGCGTTCTCGAGGAAGTCCACGAAGGACATTGCCTCATACGGGCCGGGTATTACAGCCCACTATGAAGAAAGATGCCTCACAATTCGTGAAGAAATGTGAGCAATGTCAGAAATACACCCTAATAATCCACCAAGCAGGCGAACACCTTCATTCGGTCACCTCTCCATGGCCATTTATTAAGTGGGGAATGGACATCGTGGGGCCACTCCTGCCGGGGCGAGGTAATGTACGATATCTTTTAGTTTTAACTGACTATTTCTCTAAATGTGTGGAAGCATGGGCATTTTCCCATATTCGCGAACAAGAGGTAATTACTTTCATACGGAGAAACATCATCTTCTGATTCGGCCTACCTAAAGAGATAAGCTGCGACAACGAAGCTCAGTTCACAAGAAGAAGAAACACCGAGTTCTTTGAAAAATGGCATATCAAAATAATATTTTCAACCCCTTACCACCCAGCTAGGAACGGACAAACGGAATCCTTTAATAAGACGATACTAAACATCATGAAGAAGAACTTGAAGAGGCAAATGGACTGTGGACAGAAATACTCCCAGAAGTATTATGGGCACACGGGACTACCCCGAAGACGAGCACAGGTGAGACACCTTACTCTCTCATCTACGGAATAGAAACAGTCATACCAGTCGAAGTCGGAGAATCCAGTCTGTGAGAATATGATGCAAGATCTCGACGAGGTCGAGGAGTGATGAGACATGGAGTACATAAGGATGGTCACTCAGAAATAGCAAGCAGAATGCTATTATAACAAAAAGGCAAAGGTTCAATTACTCAAGGTCGGAGATTACGTACTCAAAGCCAAAACCCAAGCAAATAGGGACCCACGAGAAGGCAAATTGGGAACGAACTGGGATGAACCATACAAAATTATAGGCAAATCAGACAAAGGCTCATTCTAATTGGAAACAATAGAAGGGAAACTCCTACCAAACAATTGGAATATCAGCCACCTCAAGTACTTCAATTTCTAAAAAATAAGAAGTGCCCCATAAGTCTTACTCTTTTTTCCTCACTTGAATGTTTTCCCAATAGGGTTTTCTCAAGGAGTTTTTTAATGAGGCGATGAGTGGGACATTTCAAATTGAAGTATACGATATCAAACCAATTTTTCATTGCCTGACTCCTCAAGTTTCTCCAAGTCGAACAATGAAGGGACTAGATATACTAGGACTAGGACTGGAACGCCAGCCAACACCCAAAACTTGTTATATTCTCCAAACTTTCCCAAGGCCAAAATAATGTAATCAGAGCAACGCCGTCAAAGTAATAAAAGTTCTTGTTTATCGAAACTACCCTAATGAATGGTTAAGTTTGACCAAGTTTGAATACCACCTATCGGCCCTCGGCCATGATTTAATGAATGGTTAAGTTCGACCAAGCTCGAAAAACACCTATTGGCCCTCAGCCATGATTTAATAAATGATTAAGTTCGACCAAGTTCGAACAACACAGTTCGCCCAAGTTCGAACAACACCTATCAGCCCTCGGCCACGATTTAATAAAAGGCTAAGTTTGACTAAGATCGAACAACACCTATCAGCCCTCGTCCACGATTTAATAAAAGGTTAAGTTCGATCAATCTCGAATAACACCTATTGGACCTCGGCCACGATTTAATAAAAGGCTAAGTTTGACTAAGATCGAACAACACCTATCAGCCCTCGTCCACGATTTAATAAAAGGTTAAGTTCGATCAATCTCGAATAACACCTATTGGACCTCGGCCACGATTTAATAAACGGTTAAGTTCGATCAAGCTCGAATATTACCTATCGGCCCTCGGCCACGATTTAATGAATGGTTAAGTTCGACCAAGTTCGAACACCTATTGGCCCTTGGCCACATCTCAACTAAGAGACATACTCGACTTGCATGAATAGAGGGTCGATACGACCCACAACTATTCGGCCCGAAGGTTACGGCTACCCAAAGGATGACAATAATGAAAAGAATAAAGAAGCAAAACATGCAAGTACAGAAGCAAAACATGCAAGTACAGAAGCAAAACACACAAGTACATAAACAAAATGCCAAAATAAAAAAGGTACATGTAAAACCAAAATCAACTTTGATATTCATATTCAGATAAAGATTTTTTACAAAAGCGCTTGAAGATGCCAACAAAATTATGCAGGAAGTTAAAATAAACTACTGGTCATCGCCATCACGGCCTTCAACGCTATCACCATCCTGGTTTTCGACGCCCTTTCCGTCTCCATCTTGACCATAGGCGGAATCATAACAAGCACCGTCTGCGAGCCGGTCCACACCCTCATCCCTATCCTCCTCAGAACCAGGTCGGGGCGTAGCGGGATCATTTCCACAAGAAAGCCGAGCCTCACGAGCCTTGGCCCGAGCATCCTCGAGGGCCACCTCATAGATAGAGCCCGCTGTATTCAAGTCACGGAACACATCCAATCGGGCTTCCGTATGGATCCACTCCTCGTACAGCTCTCGAGGAATGTTGGGAAAATCAGAAGCATTAGACGAAGAAGGCCGCGTAAGAAGTTGAGCTTTCTCGGCCTCGAGAGCAGCGACTTTATCATGCAGCTCAGAATTTTCCTTATCTAGCTCCCCAATCCTCTCCTCAAGTCAGTCCTCCTTGGCCAGAGCCATTGACAGACTGTATCAATCACTACACACTGTATCAAAACATTATCATATACCTTTGCTGAATTCACACCATGCACCACATAATTCACATGCCCATAATACACCCTCCGACCACACTAGCTGAAATTTCACGAATCTGATGCCCGCAATACATCTCATGACGCATATAAGTCTTGTTCCAACTTTCGAAATACTGCCACAACGGCAGAGATGTGTAGAAACTAATAACCACCTGCCGAATCAACAAATCATGGAGTCTCTTCTCCTGACAAGGACCATTACCATATTTTGAACTGAATAATGATATTTGCTCTTAAATATACCTTATATAAATCTGCTTGCACTAATTTCAGGTCAAATAATTTCTTCTCACCCAGTACAAATTGCTCAAGCAATGAGTCACCTCAAACACTGACCAAGATCTTATGCAACATCATCAAAGCGTAAACAAGCTACCACTCGAATATAACTCATAAGGAAGAACGAACTCTGACAGGGAATTACCCAGCCTACGTAACGAATAAAACGGTCGAATAGATGCTATGAACCTACCTCAGGGATGAAAAACAAGGCACACAAAATAAGTGTAAGGAACTATGCTCAACATCTCGTTGTTGCGGCGTGCAACCCGATACAACATGACTCCATTGCGGTGTGCAACCCGATCCAAATATGATAATGTTGTGGCGTGCAACCCGATCCACGTAACATGCACGTGGCGGCGTGCCACTCGATCCAAACAGTATACCCGTGGCGGCGTGCCACCCGATCCGCACATAACAATCAAGAAGAAAACACACACATTAAGCCGTAACACTTATACTTACGAAATTCTGGAATATCGACCACAAGCATGCCAAGTGCATAATACAAATCCTGGGGAGATGGACAACGCCATACGCTACGAAACCCAAGCATAACTAAGGTGCAATAAATGACTTGCATCTCGAGAGCCATCCTGCTCATATAACACCACAAGCTACATGGGACCTCAACACATGTGCGAATAATCAAGCTGTCTCACAGCCCACATGGCACAATAGAGATTTACATGGAATAGATGACGAGGGGAATAACATCCAATGCCCGACGCCTCCTTCGTAAGCAATGCTATGATGAATGAACACATCCGACCTGACGTATAGCACTCACTCATATTAGACACACCAACAGACCTCAGACTGATTATGATCATACTATACTGGGCCAATAACCTTCAAAAGATCCACAATGGCCCTATTCATGACACATAAGAACATCCATCAAATCGGAAACAAACTCACACGGTTCACATCCCAAGGAATAGAATGCCTCTTAGGCAGCTCTCGCATTTGCGATATTACCATAACCTCCATCCTTGGTTTTAATCTTTCACAATCAAATGGATAATATGCCATACTTATAAAATTTTCTCGTGGGGCACGCTCCCATGACCTTCCGCACCAGGTAGCAAAATCTGCACCTCTATACCACCAACTGTACTAATTCTGCAAGGCAAATCACAATCTGCAAATCAATACACAATGCCTCTTCCACAAAACACCATTCTCAAGCGATACTAAGATAATGCCAGCTCACTCTAAAAATCTGTATTCTTCCCTACTCATCCGAGCTCGTTACATTCCTGCCACACCGAACTACAACCTTAATCCTTCACCTTCAATTCCCATGCCGCTCACTGTACCTATCATGACACTACGTGAGAGTACATGAATTCATCATAACCCCTGAACTACTAGCATAATAAACACTTCATTGGCTAGAAACCTTTCACTTAGCTCATTTTCGAAGAACACACGCAACACGCAACTGAATTCCCGAACCGCAGAAAATACAAACCTCAAGTCGTGATCTAAACCGCCATGACTCCTCCAGAATCCATTTACACCACAAGGACATTTGAATCGAATACCTCTCAAATCAATCAAGTTGTGGTGGCTATCAAGCCCACGCATACAACCACAAACTACATGTATAACTTCACATTGAAGGAACTGATCTTTGCCACCATCATGCTGATTCAGCCATTACTAACCATCCCAACTTCTTCTAATTTACTCTTGACTTGCCTTAGAAATAATAATAACTCCATTCAAAAACGTAAAGAACCAAATCCGCGCTCATCACGAGTGACCCACATCGTATCATTACTCATGAACCATCTCATACTCTCCTTACGCGAACAATAGCATCTCCAACTGGTACACCCATTTTGCAAGACCTTCCGCGAATCCAAAGCTATTTCTTCCTTTCCTCCAATACTGCACCGCATACCCGATGATAACATAGAACATTCCAAGTCCTTAGGCACTACACTTAAATTCTTGAACCCACTAGGACCGTTGTTGAGAGTCACCCACTCTGACCTGGTCCCGAATATAACCAAACTTCAATGCTCTTCTAGCATGTGAACACCCTATAAAAGAAGCAAGCGGCTGAATTCTTTTCCTTGTACATCACATCCACAAGAAGTATAAACTCCGAGTCTTCCCAAAACATGCACATGAATCGACATGGCAGAATATAGTGCACATATATCAATTTCTTTGCTCGAGTTACCCCTGATGTTTTCTTTCCTTAAGTCATAATAACCCATTAATACACTGATAACCAAAAAACCGCACAAGCAGATAAGCACGTGATCCAATCGTAGACGGTGGGGCTCCCCCACATAGCTTTAAGCTAACATCACATAATGTAGAGCCCACAACGATTCCTCCTTCTCAATTAACATGATCCCGTACCGGTAAACCGCCAAATTTCTTGAAGTCTTTTGTTAAGCTTTTCATGAACATTCTAAATCATCAGTCACAATCACATATTCGACCTATTACCGGGTAGCAAGTAGTATTCTTCGCAGAAGCTTCATCAATATCACGCAACCGCTAATCTGCTCACAGGAGATAACCCACCTGTGGAATTCCATGCCGACATCTTCCAATGGTGTTGCACTGGGTACAACTACTACGCAATCAGTAGACCCTCCTGAGCCCGTGCTCATCCACCAGTTGTACAAGTCTGTTCATTCCCCATTGACATCAACTGAAAGTTTGACAATACATTCCAAACTCGAATTCCTGTTGCATCCTAACGATAATCAAGTTTTCACACCCCTCTTCATTTCAAGCAAACTCCTTTCTACCATATCCAATCTTCCTCGATACAGTAGCCACCATCCCAAATAAAATCCGTAGACCAAATCACCTTCCATCACGATTCCCAAACCGTTCTAAACTTTCTCAAGGCATGCGTCTATCCTACCACATAATCCATATGCTAATCTGCCACTCTTACTTTGGCTAAACCATCTCCTTTAAGTAACTTCTCGGTATCTGCTTTTCATACTTGAGCTGCTAGCAATGCCACTACCACGGGACACCTCCTACCATGTCCTTCCTCGTCCTTCGCTGCCCAAATGCTGCCTCAAATCAAAACCCATCTCTGTAGCACCTGAACTAATAAATTGCTACCAAATCTAAACCTCCTAGAAGATCATCTTTCTCGATCCATCAACATTAGAATAACCAATTCAATTAGGAACCGCTACACACCGCTATCTCTGACAACTGTTTCCTAGGCGCCACTTACCAAGATCCTGCCCCAAAGGCAAATTGAAAAAGACCATAACACCAGCGAACCTTAATGCATTCCCAATAAGGACGACAATACCACATCACATATCAGAATTCCACCATGCTCAAAAATACCAAGTCTCGTCACTTCGTCAACCAAACCTGGACATCTATAGTCCGATTGCAGTTTTTCCGCTGGAATTAAATGTTGAACCTCTAAATCACGTACTGAAAAATCCTCCTTTCAAGTCATTCACTGCCTCGACACATAAACGCTCACCCTACCATTACACCAACATTATACGATAACAACCCATAAATATCATAGCAATCCGTGCACAATCTCTAAACCATAGGAAATACTGATACTGAGCCGAAATAACAGAACATCCTTCCGCACAACGATGATAATAGCTTACCCTAACACGCAGGGAATAATATCCTGCACCACGTCTGCAGTAACACTACAACTCCTCGATGCCCAATTGATAACAAGCGCCCCACGTCGCGTAATATTTAGTAGGAAGGAAATAAAGGCACAAGCCTTAATGGAAACAAATCGCACGATGAGGAATCAAGAAGGGAAGTGCTCCTAACAGTCCTGTAGCCTCTCGAAGATAAGAATAGACGTCTTCGTACCGATCCACAAGACTCTACTAGACTTTCTCATGGCTCGTGAGACCCAAGTGAACCTAAGGCTCTGATACTAAGCTGTCATGACCCAAAATCCACTAAAGCTCGTGATGGTACCTAACACCGCCATCAGGAAAGCCAACAGTGATTGATCAACTTAATTACTCATTTTAGTATTTTGAAATCGTAATTTTCCTTAATTAAATCGTATGAAATAGAATTTACAAGGTAAATGATAATATGTACACAACTACAATAACGAAAAACCCGTAGGAACCCCCAAAACCGGTGTCACAAGTACATGAGTATTTTCTAAGGAGTACAATAATAATACATCTGTATAGAATATAAATAAGACAGGATAAAATAAATAGTACAATGGAGACTCGGTGGACTGCAATGCGTAGCCTGAGTTGCAGCTCACGTAAAGTCTCCTCAACAGATGCGCCTACGCGCCAAGATGATCACCAAATGGCATGTTAGATCCTGCACATTTAGTACAGAAGTGCAGCATGAGTATGTAAATCAACGTGTACCCAGTAAGTATCTAGTCTAACCCCGAAGAAGTAGTGACGGGGGGTCGACATCGACACTTACTAGAGGTCCAAATAAACAACATGATAATTCATAACAAATATGAAATGCACAACAATAGTAGAGTAAATCTGTAATTTCATAATTTTTCCAATTATTTCTTTTAAAGTATAAATTTCTCGATCTTGTATTCTACCTTAATAGCTCAAAAAATTCCAAGTGTCAATAAAAAATAAATAAAGAATAACATAAAATGCCGGGCATCAGTGGAAGGTTTATCTCGGGAATTTTTGGACTACTAGCGATAAAACGCACGATTCTGCCGAGGTCGTTCGGCCCGATCCAGAATAATGTGTACACTGCCGAGGGTCATGCGGCGCGAACCATAGATGCATATATTATACTGCTGAGGCGTTCGTCCCGTTCCACAAGAAAGGAAGGAAGTTACCGAATTATGAGACACANTATCGAGGTCGTTCGGCCCGATCCAGAATAATGTGTACATTGCTAAAGGTTGTGCAGCACGAACCATAGATGCATCTATTATACTGCCGAGGCGTTCGGCCTACTCCACAAGAAAGGAAGGAAGTTACTGAATTACGAGACACGTGTTTACAATACAGTACATGAGCACATAACGAATATAATCTTTACCGTTTCTCAAATAACTCGCCCACAACTCAAAGTGTTAAGGCTCGACCTATTAATTCAAACAATTCAATTAATTAATTAATTAAGCCAACTGAACGAGTTCAAATAATTCAATTATTACATGATAAATAAGTCTACCCGGACATAAATATGCTTTTAGCTACGTACGGACTCTCGTCACCTCGTGCGTACGTAGCACCCACAACTAGTGGCACATAACAATAAATATTATCTAGGGGGTAGTTTCCCCCTCACAAGGTTAGACAGGAGACTTACCTCGCTTCGAAGTTTCATAACCGACTCCAACGCCACTCTAACTCTCAACTCCAAGCCAAACGTTCCGAAACTAGTCAAGCAACGTGTAAATCCATCAAAATATACTCCAATACTTATAATTTAACAATTTATAATGATTCTCAACTCCGCTCGAAGAATCAATAAAATCAACCCTCGGGCCCACGTACCCGAATTTCAAAAATGTTCAAATATAAAATTTACCCATAACACCACGAACTCAAATATACAATTTATTCCTAATTCCATTTCCAAAATCACGGTGAAAATCCAAAACTATCAATTCTAGGTCTTCTTCTTAAAATCCCACAATTTTCATAAATTTTCATGTAAACATCCGTATATAATCCAAGTAATTAACTTACAATGTGAAGAAATCGCTTACCCCCCAGTTGATGATGAAAATGGTGCTCCAAAATTGCTCCTAAAGTCGGCTCCCATGAATAAATGGAGTGAAAATGAGCAAGGACCCGTCTTAAAACAAATTCTGCCCAGCGTTGCTTCGCATCTGCGGACATAGTTTGAGCACTTGTGGTCCCGCTTTTGCGAGACAAAACTTGCTCCTGCGGAAGTCCCTGGTCAGCAGCCCATCGGACCTGCGGAAGGCATTTCGCATCTGCGATGTTGCTCCTACAAAAAACGGTCGCTTCTGCGAAGCCATGCCCAGTTACCTCTGTCCGCTCCTGCGCTCCAATGGTCGCATCTGCGATCACGCAGGTGCAGGAAAATTTCGCACCTGCGACCACTGCCAGACCTTCCAAGATTTGCTTCTGCGAACGCTTCTTCGCTTATGCGATTCCACATCTGTGATCAACTTCATCGCAGATGCGATGTCACCAGTATCTGCCCAAAACCAGCTTTTAAAACAATTTCCAAACGATCCGTCAACCATCCGGAATCCACCCGTGACCCTCCGGACCTTAACCAATTATACCAACACATCCCAAAATGCAATACGAACTTAGTCAAGGCCTTAAATCACACCAAACACGTTGAAATTTTGAACCGCGCCTTGCATCAACTTATAAATTTTCAAATTTCCAAATTCTATATCTTGTGCCGAAATGTACCAAATCAATCTGGAATGACTTCAAATTTTACGTACAAGTCAAAAATCACAATACGAACCTATTCCAAGGCTCGGAGCCTCAAACATACATCGATAACATAAAAATCCAATTCAAACCAAACTTATGAAATTTCAAAACTTTCAAAAATGCCAACTTTCTACAATAAGCGCCAAAATGCTTCCGGACCACCCGATACTCAACCCGAACGTAGTGCCCACAACCAAAATCATCATACGAACCTATTAGAACCTTCAAATCTCGAGTCCGAGGTCGTTTACTCAAAAGTCATACCTTAGTCAATTCTTCCAACTTAAAGCTTCCGAAATTAGAACTTTCTTGCCAAATCAACTCCGAACTTCCCGAAATTCAACTCCGACCACACGTACAAGTCATAATACCTAAAGCGAAGCTACTCATGGCCTTAAACCACTAAACAACGTGCTATAGCTCAAAATTCAGGTCATTACATAGGCGCCCTGCTCTTTCGGGAAAACCCCCTAACTGGACTTGGAAAAGGAAGAAACATAGAGGTTTACTACAACAAAGCAAGCCAATATACAAAAAAAAGAGAAGCAACAATCATGGCCAAAAAAGAGAAGTTAACTACAGAAGGGAGAGCCGGTTTGAACTTCTGAAAGAAGTTCGGCCAGTCGCGAATCCCTGCGGCTTGGGGAAGAATCTGCCCGACCCAATCAGCGATATATACAGCCAAATGGGGAGGATAGTTGTTGGCTGCAGGGAAGGAAGGTAAAAACTAAAGAAACCTGGATACTTATGTGTATGGTTCCAAGCCTCAGGGAAATCGTCGACATTAGCCATGACGGCCTCATCACTCGATACTACATGGCCCAAACATGCCACTGAGTCTAGCCAAAACTCATACTTAAAAAATTTAGCATACAACTTCCTTTCTCTCAAAGTCTGAAGCACAGTCCTCAAGTGCTACTCGTGATCCTCCCGAGTCCGAGAGTACACCCGAATGTCGTCAATAAACACAATGATGAAGGAGTCAAGATAAGGCCGGAACACAATGTGCATCAAATGCATAAAGGTTGCTGGGGCATTGGTCAGCCCAAAAAACATAACAAGAAACTCATAGTGACCATATCGGGTGTCCTGAAAGCAGTCTTTGGGATATCTGGCTCCCGAA
This sequence comes from Nicotiana otophora, assembly GCA_000715115.1. Lineage (NCBI taxonomy): Eukaryota > Viridiplantae > Streptophyta > Magnoliopsida > Solanales > Solanaceae > Nicotiana > Nicotiana otophora. Next base: position 266,743 of record AWOL01S0013084.1, on the reverse strand, counting down.
TCTTTAACTGATGATAGCCTGAACGTAAGTCAATCTTGGAGAATACTCTGGTACCCTATAACTAATCAAATAAGTCATCAATACGAGGCAATAGATACTTGTTCTTCACTGTAACTTTGTTCAGCTAGCGATAATCAATACACAAACGCATAGAACCATCCTTTTTCTTCACAAACAAGACAGGAATACCCCAAGGTGATACATTGGGCTGAATGTAGCCCTTATCAAGAAACTCCTGTAACTGCTCCTTCAACTCTTTCATTTCAGGAGGAGCCATACGATATGGAGGAATAGCGATGGGATGAGTGCCCGGAAATAAATCAATGCCAAAATCAATATCTCTGTCGAGCGGCATACCCGGAAGATCAGCTGGAAACTCATCTGGAAAGTCCCTCACTATTGGAACTGACTCAACTGTAAGGGTATTAATACTGACATCTCTCACATAAGCTAGATACGCGTCACACCCCTTCTCAACCATTCGTTGATCTTTAAGAAATTAAATAACTCTGCTGGGAGTATACTCTAAGGTACCTCTCTACTCTAATCGCGGTAAGCCTGACATAGCCAGCATCACGGTCTTAGCGTGACAATCAAGAATAGCATAATCGGGTGACAACCAGTCCATGCCCAAGATAACATCAAAATCTACCATGCTGAGTAATAATAAATCGGCTCTGGTCTCAAAACCACTAAGATCTATCAAACACGACCGATACACGTGGCCCACAACAAGAGAATACTCCCACAAGAGTGTCACGACCCAAAATCTCACATGTCGTGATGGCGCCTATCTCAATACTAGGCAAGCCAAAAATCCCAATAAACCACCATTTTTTTAAATTTGAAAACAAAATGATTAAATTCAGCAGAAGAAATCTCAAAATTTCAATTATATCACTCCCAAAACCCGGTGTCACTAAGTATATGAGAATCTAGTGTGAATACAATGTTTGACTGATAAAAACCACTGCCTGAAAGTATAGAACAATACAATAATTGAAGGAAAGAGAGACAAGGTCAGCGGACGCCAAGTAGCTACCTTGATAGTCTCCAACTGATAGTACTCTGAAATCTAACAATCTCCATGTCCGAAAGCACCTAGGTATGCACTCGAGGTGCAGAGTATAGTATGAGTACAACTAACTCAATAAGTAACAAGACTAACCTCTGGGCTGAAAGAAATGATGAGCTTCGCAGGGACAGTCCAGTAAAAATAATGGTACAAAAATGTAGACATGCTTTCAAGTTCAATAGATAAACTCAGTACAAGTGAAATAGATCAATACTGCATGATATATGGAATATGACATCTCACTAGCAAGATCTCCTATAGATACTGGTCACCAATTATTCGGTCACTCGGTAAAATTTATGGCCAGTCGAGCCCCGGGGTGTTTCAACCCGTATATATATACACATCGACTGACGGTCAGTCATTCAGTACCGTATAAGGCCAATCCATCCCTGGGATAATTTATCCCTAAATGCAAATAATACGGACAAGATCCATGTCCAGGTAATTTATTACAATATAAATAAGTAAGGCAAGTCCATTCCCTAGGGAAATCCATCCCAAACATATATATAAGCAGTAAGTAAGGCAAGTCCATGCCCTGGTATCCATCCCGAATATATATAATCATCTACGCTCACTAGGGGTATACAGACTTCGGAGGGACTCCTTCAGCCCAAACGCTATAAGTCGACCGCGCTCACTGGGGGTGTGTGCAGACTCTCAGAGGGGATCTTTCAGCCCAAGCGTGATATAAAGCCAATATGGCCTACTGCAGGCGGGCAGTCCTGATCCGTATAATAATAAAGCCAATGAGGCCTGCTGCAGGCGGGCAGCCCCGATCCATTTAATAATAAAGCCAAGAAGGCCTGCTGCAGGCGGGCATCCCCGATCCATAAAATAATAAAGCCAATAATGCCTGCTGCAGGTGGGCAGCCCCGATCCAGAAAAATAATAATGTATAAAGTCATTCTGGCCTGCTGCAGGCAAGCAGCCCCGATCCATTTAATAATAACATATATAAAGCCAAATGGCTTGCTACGTTGCACAACTCAATCCCATAAATATCCTCACAATGGACAATTATTACTGAGTGTGAAATGTATAGTTTAGAACAATTAATTCAACAGCATCACGACCCCATGGGTCCTAAAATATCGACACATAGCCTAAACATGATCTTTATTACTAGCCTCAGCTTAATTCCTCTAACACGTGCCACATGTTCAGATAATAACATGATTCTTTAATTTTACTACTTCACAGGATTTATTCAAGACACACTTTCTTTGGTGCACGTCTACATGTTTGTCACCTATCGTGTGTGTCACCTCCAAAGATTTCATATCATACTAAATTCGGGGATTCATACACTCAGAACCAAGTTTAGAAGTGTTACTTACCTCAAACCGTGTAATTATTTACTCCGCTATTCCTTTGCCTTGTGAATTGGCCTCCAAATGCCTCAAATCTAGCCACAATTAATTCGATTCAGTCAATAAAATTTATTGGAATTAATTCCATAAGAAAATACTAATTTTCCATAAAAATCCGAAATTTAGCTCGAACATCGCCTATGGGGCCCACATCCCAGAACCTAACATAAGTTATAAAATCCAAACACCCATTACGATACGAGTTCAACCATATCAATTTTATCAAATTCCGATAACAACTCGACCTCCAAATCTTAAATTTTCGTTTTTGGAAGATTTTGCAAAAATGTTGATTTTCTTCCATTTAAATCCGAAATAAATGATGAATATAACCATAGAATCATGAAATATAATTACTTTCGGATATAGAACACTTACCCCAATCCATATGGTGAAAATTGCCTCAAATATCGCTTCAATCCGAACTCCATAGCTCCAAATGTATTAAAATGGCCGAAACCTCAAAATATATCTTATGTCCAGGCATTTACTCTTCGCGATCGCGGAAAATGCTTCGCAAACGCAAAGCACAAAATTTTTCAGCCCCAAAATTGCTCTTCACGATCGCGAAAAACCAATCGCGATCGCGAAGAACAAACTCCCCCAACTCTTCCAGGCAGCCTCTAGTTTAATGGTCATAACATTTTGTACAAAACTCCAAATTGCAAATGGTTTAACTTTCGAAAAACTAGACACCAAGGGCTATAACTTTCATTTGTTTCTTATCTCCCAATTCCTTATATATATTTCTAGATATAAGCTTCCAAAGTCAGCCCTGTGCAATAGAGATTTCCAAACTCTTCCCAGACAGTCTATAGTGTATCCACCATAATGTTTTGTACACAACTCCAAATTCATTTATTTCTCATCTCCCAATTCCTTATATATTTCTAGATATAAGCTTTCAAAGTCAGCCCTGTGCAACAGAGATTTTCAAACTCTTCCCAGACAGCCTATAGTGTATCCACCATAACATTTTGTACACAACTCCAAATCACAAATGGTTTATATTTCTGAAAGCTAGACATCAAGGGCTATAACTTTTATTTTTTGATCATGTCCAAATTCCTTATAGATTGCGAGATATAAGGTTCCAAAGTTCGGTCAGTGTAGCAGAGATTTTTTCTATGCGATCGCGGAAGGGTTTCTGCGATCGCGATTCACAAGGCCCCAAACTGCTGTTTGCTCTTCGCGAACGCGACCAAATGTTCGCGATCGCGATGCACACCTCTGTAGGCAAAAACCAGCAATTAAAATTGGCCTAGAAATTGTCCGAAACGACCCCGAAACTCACCCGAGCCCCTCGGGACCTCAACCAAATATACCAACAAGTCCTAAAACATCATACGAACTTAGTCAAAGCCTCGAATCACATCAAACAACGCTAAAACCTTGAATCGCACCTCAATTCAAGCCTAATGAACTTTGAACTTTCAAATTCTATATCTTGTGCTGAAATACATCAAATCAATCCGGAATGACTTCAAATTTTGCACATAAGTAATAAATGACATAACGAAGCTATTCCAATTTCCAGAATTGGATTCCGATCTCGATATCAAAAAGTCAACCCCCCTGTCAAACTTTCCAAAAATTCGACTTTCGGTATTTCAAGCCAAATTCCACTACGTACCTCCAAATAATATTTCGGACACGCTCCTAAGTCCAAAATCATCATACAGAGCTATTGGAATTATCAAAACTCCATTCCGAGGTCGTTTACACATAAGTCGACATCCGTTCACTATTTTAACTTAAGCTTTAAACCTTGAAACTAAGTGTTTCAATTCATTCCAAAACCTCACCGGACTCAAACAAATTACCCCGATAATTCACACAACAATTGTAAAGTACAATTTGAGCAATAAATTAGGAGACGGGGTTGTAATACTCAAAACGACCAGCTGTAGCATTACAAGGAGTAAACACATAAACATGGAAACTAAAAGAACCTCGAGATACGCCCAAGTGTGGGGAAAAATAAGAGGACACATATGAATACGTAGAGCATGTGTCAGATAATACCGACGCATCTCTATGACAAACTTGAACAATACCTGTAATGACAGAGTCAGAAGCAACTGTCTCTGTATGAGACAGAATATCATAATACCTAGCCTGCCCTCCCCCTCTAGGGCGACCTCGATCTCCCCGACCTCCACCTCAAGCTGGTTGAGCAGGTGGGGCGGTGGCTGGTGTTGAAATCATGGCTTGAGGACCCGGTGGAGCACGTGGTGGCTGAGAAGTCTGTGGTGGTGCAACCCTCGTAAGTCTGGGGCAATCCCTCACCATATGGCGGGTGTCTCCACACTCAAAACAACCCCTCAGAGGGCATGGCTCCTACGACTGACTCGGACCAGGTCTACTGAACTGGCCATTAAAAGCATCCTGAGCAGGAGGCACAATAGATACTGGAAGTGCATAATAAGGCTCCTAGGGCCTAAAAGGGGCTGGAACACCACTGGCGAGCTGCTGGGGCACGAGCTCCAGAATATGAACCCGTCTCTCGAGACCTCTTGGACTCTCTCTCCTCTCGGTCCCGGGGAAGCATGCCCTCCAATCTCCTGGAAATACTCACAACCTACTGATAAGGGATATCCATCTCCAACTCCCTAGCCATACTAATCCGGATACTTTGGTGGAGTCCCTCAATAAACCATTGAACCCTCTCTCGAACTGTGGCAACCAAGGCCGGTGCATGTCGGGCAAAATCACTGAAGCAGACTACATACTCTGACACAGTCATAGCACCCTGGTGCAGCTGCTCAAACTCCGCGCGCCATGAGTCCCTGAGGCTCTGAGGGACATACTCTCTCAAAAACATGTCCGAGAACTAAGTCCATGTAAGTGAAGCTGCCTCATCCGGACTACTCAACTCATAAGCACGCCACCACTGATAGGCTGCTCCTCTAAGCTGGAAAGTGGTAAAAGAAACTCCACTCATCTCCGCTACGCCCATATTATGGAGAATACGATGACACTTCTCCAGAAAACCCTGAGCATCATCTGTAGACAATCCACTGAAGGTAGGTGGGTGGTACTTCTTGTACCTCTTAAGTCTGAGTTGCTCCGCCTCAGAAGCGGCTGTCTTAGTCTCGTGCTGTACCGGAGCTGCCAGTACGGGTCCTCACCATCGGTGAGAAAGAATAGATTACAGAAGTTTAGAATTTTTGATGCCAACAAATTTCGTACAACAAGGAATCAAAGAAGCATAATTTTTCATAACAGTTCCATAGCCTCCCGAAGATAAGTACAGATGTCTCCGTACCGATCCGCGAGACTCTAATAAAACGGCTTATGACTCACGACACCTAAGAACCTAGAGCTATGATACCAACTTGTCACGACCCAAATTCTCCCTCCGTGAATCGTCGTGATGGCAGATAGTCTCTACGACTAGGTAAGCCTAACACTTGCGGAAATGAAATGAAAAACATGAAAATTAACAACTAACAATAACATATATTTTAATAAGCAATTGAGTTGCCGCTCGACATATACAATAATCAACACTCGAAATATACAAAGCACTCCCAAGACCCGAAACACCGTAAGTCACAAGCTACTACAAAGTTCTAACTATTCTATACATCAGTGTCTATAGAAACTAGAGAAGAATCAACATAGGGGGATAGAGGGGGACTCCGAGGATCTGCGAGCGCGGGCAGATGTACCTTGAAGTTCTCCAAAACAGCGATGACTGCAACTAAGGACGAGGCTGGCAAAAGGAACCTGGATCTGCACACGAAATATATGTGCAGGAAAGGGTGTAAGTACACCACAGCGGTACCCAGTAAGTGCCGAGCCTAACCTCGGTCGAGTAGTGACGAGGTCAGGTCAGGCCCACTGGTATATAATAATAAAAACTTGAGAATATGCAATATAATAAGAGGCTAAAGTTCAACAAAGGAAAAACAAATACAGTGAAATAACATAACAGTGTACGGAATTAACCAATAGGGGATCTTCCGAGATATCATCTCATAGTCCCAAAAGTAAATATGCAGGGAGAACTCTCGAGGTACCACCTCGTAGTCTCAAAGTAAATGTGCAGGGGGATCTCCTGGGATACCGTCCCGTAGTCCCAAAAGTAAATATGCAGGGGGATCACCCGGGATACCGTCCCGTAGTCCCAAAATAAATACATAGCGTAATAAATTACAAACGACAAGTACAACAGGAGAATCTATAGTATAGACTAAGTACAAGTCAGGAAAGAAGCAGGAATTCAATAGGCATGGTGCAGAGAGTTCAATTAATCTAATAAGGCACGTATATATGTTATTCTAAACTAACAGGGTATCTATGCATGCTAGTATATTCAATTAAGGTGGAAACAGGAAATTTCTCAGTAAAAATCAAGGTTTTCAACAAATATCCTGTGTACGCGCTCGTCACCTCGCATACACGACACTCACATAGTAAAATCAGTAACAATCCTAAGGGGATTTCCCCCACACAAGGTTAGGCAAGTCACTTACCTCGAACCAAGCTAAATAAGTCGGTAGCAATGCTCTTCCCACGAATACCCGGCTCCGAATGGCCCAAATCTAGACAAAATCAATTACATACCATAAATATAGCTATAAGAAACTAATCTAGTCAATGAAATCTAAGCTAAAGCGAGAAATTAGGAAATCGCCCCAAAAAGCCTCCCCGTGCCCACGTCTCGGAATCGGGTAAAAGTCATAAAATATGAACACCCATTCACTCATAAAATCACTTATACCAAAATTACTCAAATCCGATACCAAAATCTCGATCAAAATACCAAAGTCAACTTTTCCCCAATTTTCCACCCCAAATCACTAATTTAATGATGAAATTAAAGACATAATCATGGGAATTAACCAAAACTAGGTAAGAATCACTTACCCCAAACACCCACGTGAAAATCCCTCCAAAAGTCTCCACATTCTGAGATCTCAAGTCCAAATGGTGAAAAATGACATAAACCCTCGATTTTGAACTTTTAAATCTGCCCAGGTGCTCCCTTCTTCACGAACGCGGCCACTCTCTCGCGTTCGCGTATAACAAAATTCCACAAACCAAATTTCCTCCTTCGCGAATGCGAGGGACCTCTCGCAAACGCGTACCTTTCACTTCCTGGCCCTTCGCTAACACGATACCCACTACGCGAATGCGTAGACCAAATGACTAGGGTCCCCAGCTGCCTCACTTCCTATACGTGAACGCGTTCCACTCTTCGTGTTCGTGATGCTTTAACTGACTATAGCTTCGCTAACGCGGGCTCCTTTGCACGAACGTGAAGAACAAACTTGAGCTGACCTTCCAGATACCCTATGCAATCGCGAGACCTCTCTCGCGAACGCGATGAAGAAATGACTGCAACAAAAACACCAGAAATCTACGATCTTCCACAAGTCCAAAATGATCCGTTAATCATCCGAAATCCACCCGAGGCCCTCGGGACCTCAACCAAGCATACCAACCAATCCTAAAATACCATACGAACTTAGTCGAGCCCTCAAACCACATCAAAAATGCTAAAATCATGAATCAATCTCCAATTCAAACTTAAAGAACTTGAAACTTCCAAATCCGACAACCGATGCCGAAACCAACCAAACCACGTCCGATTGACCCCAAATTTTGCACACAGGTCATATTCAACCCTACGGACCAATTCCAACTTTCAGAATTAGAATCCGACTCCGGTATCAAAATTCCACTACCGGTCCAAATCTCCAAAACTTCGACTTTCACCATTTCAAGCCTAAATGTGCTACAAACCTCCAAAATACTATCCGAACAGGCCCTTAGTCCAAAGTCACCTAACAGAGCTAACGGAACCGACGAAAAATAATTCCAGAGTCATCTTCACACAGTTCCGACTACGGTCAAAGTCCTAAGACTTAAGCCTCTATTTAGGGACTAAATGTCCCAAAACACTCCAAAAACCAAAACGAAACCTCCCGGCAAGTCACAATAGCAGAAAAGGATATGGGGAAAACAGTTAATAGGGGATCGGGGCTATAACTCTCGAAACGACCGGCCAAGTTGTTACACCTACTTTCTTTCAATTACCCATTACATTTCATGAGTTTTCAATCTAAAATATAGGATTTTCATTGTGGAAATTGGGGGTTTGGGTAGAATTAGGGATTTTTGTATAATTGAAATTTAGACCTCGAATTGAGGTTGGATTTTAAAACAAATTACATAATCGTGCTCGGAGGTGAATGAGTAAATAGATTTTGGTCCGAACCTCGAGTTTTGACCAAGCGGGCCCGGGGTCGATTTTTGACTTTTTGGGGGAAAGTTTGGAAAATCTAAATTTATGTATTGTAATTGATTCCTTTAGCAATAATTGATATTTTTGAGTCGTTTGTGGATAGATATGAGTGGTTTAGAGGTGGATCCTAGTGGAAAAGGTGTGATTGAGTATTGAGTGGCCGTTGGAGCGAGGTAAGTATTGTGTCTAACCTTGATTTGAGGGAATTAAGAACTCTCAGACTATTTGCTTTATGAATTTCATGTGAGCGGCATATATGTGAGGTGACGAGTGCTTACAGCCGAATTATCTGTTTTTCCCTGTTTCCCCGTTTTTCTTATATTATCTCTTTCCCTGTCTTAGTTGTTATATGCTCTAAATGTGTTTCCATGCCTAATTGCTACTTGTAGTCATTGTTTCCTACTGTTCATGATATTAGTTCTTTCCATAGTTTCATACTCTCCTACTATTTGCTCAAGTTGGTTTATCTGTACCTTGTAGTTGTAAATTCTGGATTGATCTCGCTCTGTAGTATTATTTATTCAGATTATCATATTGTACAAGGTTTCCTATTTGTTTAGTTTGGTGTCTTGGAATTGTAAAGGGTTTTTCTATGATTTGAATTTTGAGTTTTACTATGCTTATTGAGTACGTGATATTGATATGGTGGGATCAGATTGCATGCCACAACATGTGAAATAAGGGTGATATGTTGAGGTGGAATAAGGGTGAATTTGTACTATACAGTGGGATCGAGTTGTACGCCGTAACAGGTGGAATAAGGGTGGATTGACATAGTGAAATAAGGGTGAATACGATACTGATATTGACATATGGTGGGATCGGGTTGCACGCCGCAACATATATATTATTTACTGTTGTTGATATCGTTACGGTGAAATAAGGGAGGAATTTGTGTTGTCTGGTGGGATCGAGTTGCGCGCCGCAACAACCTATATGTTTCCATATCTTGAGCTGTATTGGTTTTTATTTTTTGTATTTGTATTTGTATCTGAAGATTGGTGATTCTGGATGACACTGGTTTATTCTTGAGGATGTGGTTATTATTTTCAGTTGGCTATTTAATTATGTTCAGTATTCCTATTTTCTGTCATTATTATATACTGCGTACAGGTTTTAGTGTAGGTGACCCGCCTTAGCCTCGTCACTACTTCGTCGAGGTTAGGCTTGGCACTTACCAGTACATGGGGTCGGTTGTACTGATACTACACTCTGCACATTGTGCAGATTTTGAAGATGGTCCCAGTGGTGGCTACTAGAGAGCTTGGATTGGACAGCCTGCAGAGACTTGAGGTACAACTGCTCAGCGCCCGCAACTCCTGAAGTCCCCGTCTTTATTTTTATTTAGCTGTGTATTTTCATTCAGACAACTTTGTATTTATTTCAAACCCTTGTATGTATTACACTAGCAGCTCGTGCACTTGTGACACCGGGTTCAGGGATTTGTAGCAGATATTTTTACGATTTTAGTTTCCACATTTATATTTGGATTATTGCAATTAAATCAGTTCTTCTTCATTAATTAAATTTAAATTGTTAAAAAGGATAAATTGTTCTAACGTTGTCTTGCCTAGCAAGTGAAATGTTAGGCGCCATCACGGTCCCGACGATGGGAATTCCGGGTCGTGACAGTTGGTATCAGAGCACTAGGTTACATAGGTCTCACGAGTCACGGGCAAACTTAGTAGAGTCTAGAGGATTGGTACGGGGATGTCTATACTTATCTTTTGGAGGCCGTGGAGTTAGGAATAGTTTAACTTCTATTCTTCTCTGTCGTACGATTTTATTCTATCATTGTTGATTGAACCCTTCTATGTTGTTCTCTCGCAGATGGCGAGAATGTGTACCACATCTTCAGCTGAGCAGCAGCCAGAGCCCCCAGTGGCAGCTCCTACGAGGGGCAAAGGTCGAGGCCGAGGTCATTCCAGAGGCCGAGACAGGGGCAGAGCTCAGCCCAGAGCTCGAGTAGCAGCACTAGAGGTGGAGCCTCAGGTAGAGTTTGATGAGGAGGTTCCAGCACAGGTTGTGCCTGTCGAACCAGCTCACGTTCCGGAGGTGTTCATTGCCACCCCAGTGCTTCAGGATGCTTTGGTCTGTTTGATGGGCCTTATGGAGAGTGTGGCCCAGACCGGCTCATTCCCCATGGCACTAGCCATCTCTCAGCCTGGAGGAGGAGCACAGACTCCTACTACTCACACTCTGGAGCAGATGGCTCCCCAGTGTTAGACTCCAGTAGCTCATCCAGTCGGAGTAGTTTAGCCGGTTGTTGTAGCACAGGCCGGTGATGGTTCAACTATGTCTTCTGAGGCTTTATGGAGATTGGATAGGTTTACCAAGCTCTTCCCAGTTCACTTCAGTGGTGCTCCCTCAGAGGATCCCAGAAGTATCTTGACAGCTGTCATGAGGTGCTACGGAACATGGGCATAGTGGAGACCAATGGGGTCGATTTTGCTGTATTTCAGATGTCAGGTTCTGTCAAAAAATAGTGGAGAGATTATTTGTTGACCAGACCAGCTGGATCGCCTGCTCTTACTTGGGACCAATTCTCTCAGCTCTTCCTAGAGAAGTTTCTCCCTATCCCATTGAGAAAGGAGCATCATCGTCGATTCGAGCGTCTTCTTCTGCTTCCTATCGAGAGAGAGAGAGAGAGGGTGAGGAGGTTTATTGAGGGACTTGCTCAGCCTATCAGATTGCAGATGGCTAAGGAGACTAGGAGTGAGATTTCTTTTTAGGTGGCTGCCAATGTCGCCAGGCGAGTCGAGATGGTTCTTGCACAGGGAGGTCAGGGGTCTGATAAGAGGCCTCATCATTCCGATGGGTTCAGCGGTGTCTCATCTGGAGGTATGGGTACTTTTGGTAGAGTCCATCCTCCCAGGCCATTTCATTCACTGCTTCAAGCATCCCACAGTGCTTCAGGGAGTCGTGGTCCTTATGTGCCTCATTCTGGACAACCAGCTTACAGTGCACCTCCTATTCAGAGTTACTACCGTGGTCATCTGGCCCGTTCGGGTCAGTCTTAGTTTCCGCAGCCATAGTGCTAGGATGGATGCTTTGAGTGTGGTGGTTATGGGCATATCAGGAGGACCTGTCCGAGAATATTTGACATCCCGCCACTACATCAGGGCTCTCGTGCCATGGTTCCGGCACCAGTTGCTGCAACGCCTGCTCATCCAGCCAGAGGAAGGGGTCAGGCAGCCAGAGGTAGAGGCCAGACTGTTAGAGGTGGAGGTCAGGACGTTAGAGGTGGAGGCCAGCTAGCTAGAGGCCATCCCAGGGACATGGTTCAGAGTGGTAGGCCCTAGCCCCGATGTTATGCTTTTCCAGCCAGGCCTGAGGCTGAGTCATCTGACGCCGTTATCACAGGTACTGTTTCAGTTTGCAGTGGAGATGCTTCAGTTCTATTTGATCCGGGTTCTACTTACTCCTATGTGTCATCCTATTTTGCTTCATATTTGGTTGTGCCTCGTGATTCTTTGAATGCTCCTGTGTATGTGTCCACACCTGTGGAGGATGCTATTATTGTAGATCGTGTTTATCGTTCATGTGTGGTTACCATTTGGAGTCTTGAGACTACTGTAGATCTTCTACTTCTCGTTATGGTCGATTTTAATGTTATTTTGGGTATGGATTGGCTGTCACCTTTTCATGCTATATTGGATTGTCACGCCAAGATGGTGACCTTAGACTTATCGGTGTTGCCTAGATTAGAGTGGAGAGGGACTCCTAGCCATTATACCAGCAGGGCTATCTCTTATATGATGGCTCGGCTTATGGTCGAGAAGGGGTGTCTGTCTTATTTGGCTTATGTCCGCGTTTCTAGTGCGAAGGTTCCTTCCATGGATTCAGTGCCAGTTGTTCGTGCGTTCCCAGAGGTGTTTCTTGCAGACCTATCGGGGATTCCACCCGACAGGGATATTGATTTCTGTATTGACTTGGCTCCGGACACTCAGCCCATCTCTATTCTACCATACCGTATGGCCCCACCGGAGTTGAAAGAACTGAAGTAACAATTGCAAGATTTACTTGATAAGGGCTTCAGTAGACCTAGTGTCTCGCCCTGGGATGCGCCATGTTATTTGTGAAGAAGAAGGATGGATCGATGAGGATATGCATAGATTACCGGTAGTTGACAAAGTCACCATCAAGAACAAGTATCCATTGCCGAGGGTTGATGACTTATTTGATCAGCTTCAGGGTGCCAAGATGTTTTCAAAGATTGATTTGAGATATGGATACCATCAGTTGAGGATTAGGGCATTCCATGTCCCTACGACAACTTTTCAGACTCGGTACGGGCATTATGAGTTTCTGGTGATGTCTTTTGGGTTGACAAATGCCCCAGCAACATTCATGGATTTGATGAACCGGGTGTTCAAGCCTTATTTGGACTCCTTTGTGATTATGTTTATTGATGATATCTTGATCTACTCCCGCAGTCAAGAGGAGCATGAGCATCATCTCAAGATTGTACTTTAAACTCTGAGAGCCAACCAGTTGTATGCTAAATTTTCAAAGTGTGAGTTTTGGCTAGATTCAGTCACTTTCTTAGGGCACGTTGTATCAGCAGAGGGCATTCAGGTAGACCCTCAGAAGATTGAGGCAGTACAGAACTGTCCTAGACCCACTTTAGCTACGGAGATCAGGAGTTTCTTGGGTTTGGCGGGCTATTACCGTTGATTTGTGGAGGGATTTTTATCTATAGCAGCCCCGTTGACCAGGTTGACCCAGAAGGGTGCCCCATTCTGATGGTCAGAGGAGTGTAAGGCAAGCTTTCAGAAGCTCAAGACTTCTTTGACTACAACGCTAATGTTGGTGTTGCCCACATGTTCAGGATATTATACGGTATATTGTGATGCGTCTCGTGTAGGGCTCGATGCGGTATTGATGCACAAGGGTAGGATGATTGCATATGCGTCGCGGCAGTTGAAGTTTCACGAGTAGAATTACCCTGTCCATGACTTAGAGTTAGCAACCATTGTTCATGCGCTAAAGATTTGGAGGCATTATCTTTACGCCGTGTCGTGTGAGGTCTTCACGGATCATCGGAGCCTTCAGTATTTGTTCAAGCAAAAGGATCTCAATTTGAGGCAGAGGAGGTGGTTGGAACTATTGAAAGACTATAATATCACCATCTTGTATTATCCTGGGAAGGCCAATGTGGTGGCCGATGCATTGAGTAGAAAGGAAAGGAGTATGGGTAGCCTTGCATTCATTCCAGTTGGTGAGAGGCCACTTGCATCAGATGTTCAGACTTTAGCAAACCAGTTTGTGAGATTGGATATTTCAGAGCCCAACTGTGTTCTAGCTTGTACAGTCACTCGGTCTTCTTTGTTTGAGCGCATCAGAGATCGGTAGTGTGACGAATCTTATATGTTGGTCCTTAGGGACACAGTGCGGCACAGTGGTGCCAAGCAGGTTACTGTTGGAGATGACAGAGTCTTGAGGATGCATAGTCGTGTTTGTGTTCCTAATGTGGATGGACTTCGTGAGTTGATTCTTGAGGAGGCCCACAGTTCCCGGTATTCTATTTATCCGGGTGCCGCCAAGATGTATCAGGACCTGCGGAAACATTATTGGTGGAGGAGGATGAAGAAGGATATAATTTCTTATGTAGCTCAGTGTCTAAATTGTCAGCAAGTAAAGTGTGAGTATTAGAGACCCGGTGGTTTGCTTTAGAAGATAGAGATTCCTGAGTGGAAGTGGGAGCATATCACTATGGATTTTGTTATTGGACTCTCACGGACTCAGAGGAAGTTCGACGCAGTTTGGGTCATTGTGGACAGGCTGACTAAGTCATCGCATTTCATTCCTGTGGAAGTTACCTATTCTTCAGAGCGGTTGGCAGAGATCTACATCCGCTAGATCGTCCGTCTTCATGGTGTGCCCGTGTCTATCATTTCTGATCGAGGTACGTAGTTCACCTCGCGCTTCTTGAGGGCAGTACATCGTGAGTTGGGTGCATTGAGTTGATCACAACGTTTCATCCTCAGACGGATGGACAGTTCGAACTCACTATTCAGATCTTAAAGGATATGCTTTGCGCTTATGTTATAGACTTCGGAGGTTTTTGGGATCAGTTCTTCCCGCTCGCGGAGTTTGCCTACAACACCAGCTATCGGTCGAGCATTCAGATGGCTCCCTATGAGTCATTATATGGTAGACGGTGTCGATCGCCGGTTGGATGGTTTGAGCCGGGGGAGGCTCAGTTATTGGGTACAGATTTGGTGCAGGATGCCTTGGATAAGGTCAAGATTATTCAGGATAGACTTCGCACAGCTCAGTCCAGGCAGAAGAGTTATGCCGACCGTAGAGTTGGTGATGTTGCATTCATGGTCGGGGAGAGAACGTTGCTCCGGGTATCACCAATGAAGGGTGTAATGAGGTTCGAAAAGAAGGGCAAGTTGAGCCCTAGGTATATCGGGCCCTTTGAGATTCTGGAGAGAGTAAGAGAGGTGGCTTATAGGCTTGCGTTGCCACCGAGCTTATCAGTAGTTCATCCGGTGTTCCATGTGTCCATGCTCCAGAAGTATCACGGCCATCCATCCCACGTGTTAGATTTTAGCTCTGTCCAGTTGGACAAGGATTTGAATTAAGAGGAGGAACCGATGGCTATTCTAGCCCGGCAGGTTTGTCAGTTGAGGTCGAAGAGTTATCCTTCAGTCCGAGTGCAGTGAAGAGGTCAGCCCATCGATGCAGCTACTTGGGAGTCTGATTCGTATATGCAGAGTAGATATCCCCAACTTTTCACCAGTTCAAGTACTTTTCTATGTCCGTTCGAGGACGAATGATTATTTTAGAGGTGGAGAATGTGATGACCTGATAGGTCATCTTATGTTTTAAAAACCTAATTTTGTTATCCAAAACCTTAAAAATCTCATTTTTACCCTCCTCGATTTACAAGCGCAGTCCGGGCGTGTTTTCAGAAAGCTTTTATGTTAAAAACTGATAAAAATAAGAATTTTATCTTAAAAATTCATTTAAGTTGACTTTGGTCAACGCTTTGAGCAAACAAACCCGAGTTTGTATTTTGACGGTCCTGACAGGTTCGTATCGTAATTTGGGACCTAGGCGTATGCCCGAAATTGAATTCGGAGGTCTCTAGCCCGAGTTATTGATTTTTTGTTGAAAATTTAAAGTTTGAAAGATTTATGATATTTAAGAATCGACTGATGTTTGGATTTATTGATACCGAGTCCATATTTTTGTTCTGGAGCCCGGTACAGGTCCACTATAATATTTATGACTTGTCTGTCGAATTAGTGAGAAACGGAGTTGATTTGACGTGATTCAGATGTTCGGTTGTGAAAATAGAAGTTTTAAAGTTTTCTTGAAAATTTCATTTGATTTGGTGTCCGATTCGTAGTTCTAGGCGTTATTTTGGTATTTTGATCGCGCGAGTCTTGAGATTAAACTACGCGAACGCGGGTCTTGTCTCGCGAACACGGAGGTCAGGGGGGCTAAACCTTTGCGAACGCATATAGCCTCGATCGCGTAAGCCTAACATGCACTGCTCTTCACGAACGCGTCAGGATTCACACGTACGCGATGAATACGTGACGCCCAGTCATTCAAAATAGAACCAAAATGGGATTTTTGCCATTCCTTCAAAATTTCAAAACTAGAAGACCTAGAGGCGATTTTCCTAAATGATTTTCTTCCCCAATATTTTGGTAAGTAATTCTAACCTACTTTCTTCCAATTACCCATTACATTTCATGGGTTTCCAACCTAAAATCTAGGATTTTCATGGTGGAAATGGGGGGTTTGGGTAGAATTAGAAATTTTTGTATAATTGGAATTTAGACCTCTAATTGAGGTCAGATTTCGAAACAAATTACATAATCGGGCTCGGGGGTGAATGGGTAAATGGATTTTGATCCGAACCTCGGGTTTTGATCAAGCGGGGCCGGGGTCTATTTTTGACTTTTTGGGAGAAAGTTTGGGAAATATAAATTTATGCAATGTAATTGATTCTTTTAGCAATAATTGATATTATTAAGTCGTTTGTGGATAGATACGAGTGATTTGGAGATGGATTCTAGAGGAAAAACTGTGATTGAGCATTGAGTGGACTTTGGAGCGAGGTAAGTGTTGTGTCTAACCTTGATTTGAGGGAATTAGGAACCCTTGGACTATTTGCTATGTGAATTTCATGTGAGCGGCGTATATGTGAGATGATGAGTGCTTATGCGCCGCCGAATTATCTATTTTTCCCTGTTTCCCCGCTCTTCTTATATTATCTCTTTCCCTGTCTTAGTTGTTATATGCTCTAAATGTGTTTCCATGCCTAATTGCTACTTGTAGTCATTGTTTCCTCCTGTTCATGATATTTGTTCTTTCCATAGTTTCATACTCTCCTATTATTTGCTCAAGTTGGTTTATCTGTACCTTGTAGTTGTAAAATTTGGATTGGTCTCACTATGTAGTATTACTTATGCGGATTATCATATTGTACAAGGTTTCCTATTTGTTCAGTTTGGTGTCTTGGAATTGTAAAGGGTTTTTCTATGATTTGAATTGTGAGTTTACTGTGCTTATTGAGTACGTGATATTGATTTGGTGGATCGGGTTGCACGCCGCAACATGTGAAATAAGGGTGAATTTGTACTATACGGTGGGATCGGGTTGCACGCTGCAACATGTGGAATAAGGGTGGATTGACATGGTGAAATAAGGGTGAATTATGATACTGATATTGACATATGGTGGGATCGGGTTGTGCTCCACAACATATATATATTATTTACTGTTGTTGATATAGTTATGGTGAAATAAGGGAGGAATTTGTGTTGTCTGGTGGGATCGGGTTGCGCGCCGCAACAACCTATATGTTTCCATTTCTTGAGCTGTATTGGTTTTCTTTTGGTATTTGTATCTGAATTATTAAAGATTGGTGATTCCGGATGATACTGGTTTATTCTTGAGGCTGTGGTTATTATTTTCTGTTGGTTGTTTAATTCTGTTCAGTATTCCCATTTTCTATCATTATTATATACTGCGTACAGGTTATAGTGTAGGTGACCTGCTTTAGCCTCGTCACTGCTTCGTCGAGGTTAGGCTCGGCACTTACCAGTACATAGGATCGGTTGTACTTATACTCACTCTACAGACTGTGCAGATTTTGGAGACGGTCCCAGCGGCGGCTACTAGAGAGCTCGGATTGGACAGCCTGCGGAAACTTGAGGTATAGCTGCTCAGCGCCCGCAACTCCTGAAGTCCCCGTCTTTATTTTTATTTAGCTGTGTATTTTCATTCAGACAACTTTGTATTTATTTTAGACCCTTGTATGTATTACTCTAGCAGCTCGTGCACTTGTGACACCGAGTTCATGGATTTGTAGCAGATGTTTTTATGGTTTTAGTTTTCACATTTATATTTTGATTATTGCAATTAAATCAGTTCTTCTTCATTAATTGAATTTAAATTGTTAAAAAGGATAAACTGTTCTAACATTGGCTTGCCTAGTAAGTGAAATATTAGGCGCCATCACGGTCCCGACGGTGGAAATTCCGGGTCGTAACATATCTGTCTCAGGCATGTCAGTATCGCACAAAGTGGCCTCCGTGACGGGCAAGGATGATGCCTTAAAAAAATGCTTTAGATATTTATGACTAATCAATGAGATAAAAACAAATATAAATAATAGTAATACAAACTAACCAAATCCTGTGAAAGATCCTCAGCATCCCTCGATGATGAGCCATAACTCAGTCGGCGCCCACTATCCACATCTCGTGTCGGACGATAATCAGCAACTGTCGATGGCTCTGGAGGACCAGGAAAATACTGATCCCACTCATGTCGCATAATGGTCCTGCCCGCGATCAACAATGGAGCTGACGACATCACCTGCAAAGTCCCTAGAGTAAGCTGAAGGCTGAATGACGACATATCTCTAGGAGCATGGTCTGGCTCATGGTGGTCACCCGGCTGATAAACTCCAACATCCTTAATAGGTACCTCAACACCCACTTGTTGGGGACCACGTCCTCGCCGACCCCCACGACCTCGGGGGAAACCCCTACCTCTCTAGGCATGCCTGCCACGTCAACCACGTTCAGGCTCCACTGGTGGCCCACAATGGTACTGATCTAGAGGCACATAATCAGCCTCGTATCCTAAGTGCCCATCATCTCGGGCTCGCCTCAATGTCCGGGAAGCCAGATCTGTAACCTGCCGGCTATACTCGTGCAAAGCGGCCACTCCCTCGCCGGTATGCTGCTGCATCTGCAGTCCCAACTGGTATAAGAGATGTAGGCCAATAGCCTGCACAACATGTAAAATATTAATTACGGAACGCTAGGTTAACGTTATAAGTAATTATACCAAATAACATACCAGTGCCTTATGCCTCCCGACGTATGGAACGTACCGACCGCCAGCGCGATGAACGGGATTCCCGACGAAAAGTCGGGTAACGCTGCTGTACCAGCCCATATACTCATGCTCACCATCCGTACAATCAGGTGTAGGGGGTGGCGGAATCAGATCATGCCGCTGGTCCCACATCTTTCATGCACAATCATCCCACAAGGAATTCTTCCAAATATTTTCCGTGCCACATAGCAATAATTAGAATATCAACAGTCTATCCACCATGTGAGTACTGCAATACCGATGAACATCCGTAAGTCAAAACACTATATGCCTTCTGAAATGCACATCCTTCTCAGGGATTACTGAGCAGTTACAACATTCATCTAAATATCTGAAACTGACCATTATGTCCAAACTTTGTGACCTTCCCTTCAAGACCGAACTGCCACCTTGTACATGTAAATCTTAATCCCACACAACACACCACATCTATCATGCCATCATGTGACAAGAACAAGAATCTCATTATGAAAGCTGAGTCACCAGCAAATTACATACCCAGTTAGTTAGAAACATTTCTCTTGCTTCCTTCCAGGAGAAAATCACAATACACAACATGTTCTTCACACCGGTAGAAAATATTCGGTTATAACCATGGTAGAAACCATCAAGCACACTTTGAAATCTATTTGCACATAACCAAGCTATTAGAACCGAATTCCTCCAACTCGACCAAGCCACGCAGGTCACCAAACCTAAGAATATTTCCACCAAAACATCTGTAGAGTCTCACCACATCATAGGTAACCAAAGGACCAATCATACCATTACCATATTGGTCTAGCCTACTACCTAGTCGTTCTATTTTATCCGAGTTTCTTCTGAATTATCCTCAAGTTGACACTTCTCCTTGTCAGAACTCCACAATCCTTACCCAAAACTCACTACAAGACATCCTAACATAAAACCACACCGCCCTAAGGCCCATAAGTCATTGTATTCTTCTTAAGCACCCCCATAAACACCACAACCGAGACACCCACTCTGAAAATACCTTATTTGAGTCTTAAGTCGTTTCCATCACCTTCCTGATACCGAAATATAAAATCCATAATGATATAAAAATAAATGCCATGATTCTCGACATGTAATGACCCGACCGGTCGTTTTGAGGCTTACAGCCCCGTTCCCCCATTTACTGCTTTGTTTGTGCTTTATAGCTATTGTATGACTTATCAGGTTAGTTAGTTCGGGTCCGGAGAGAATTTAGAGTGAAATGAGACACTTAGTCTCTTAAATAGAAAGTTTAAGTTGGAAAAGTCGACCGAATGTTGATCTATATGTAAATGACCTTGGATTTGAATTCTGATATATCTAGTAGCTTCGTATGGTTATTTTGGACTTAGGAGCGTGTCCGAAATTATTTTTGGAGGTCCGTAGTGGAATTTGGCTTGAAATGGCGAGAGTCGAATTTTTGGGAAGTTTGACCGGGGGTTGACTTTTTGATATCGGGGTCAAAATCCGATTCTAAAAATTTTATTAGGTCCGTTATGTCATTTATGACTTGTGTGCAACATTTGAGGTCAATCGGAATTGATTTGATAGGTTTCAGCATCGAATGTAGAAGTTTGAAATTCTTAAGTTCCTTAAGCTTGAATTGATGTATGATTCGTGGTTCTAGCGTTGTTTGATGTGATTTGATGTTTCGACTAAGTTCGTATGATATTTTAGAACTTGTTGGTATGATTTGATAGGTCCCGAGGGGCTTGGTGTATTTTTGGATCATTAGTTGAGATACTAGTAAAGTTAAGAAATTTGGGAGTTTGACCATGGTCAATATCGGGTCAAGACGACCTCTTTTCAGTATTTTGGGTGCGCGAGCAAGTCCGTAACGTGTTTTATGATTGAAATTCATATATGGTTTGTGTCTAGGAGGTTTTGGGTGAGTTTTAGATGGTTAACAGATCAATATTTGGACTTAAACTGCTACTGAAAATTTCTGTTGCTGGAAAAATCGAGGTCATAGAAATCGAGGCTGGAGAAAATCGAGGTGGAGAAAACCGAGGTCATAAAAATCGAGGCTGGAGAAAATTGAGGTCATAAAAATTGAGGTCATTAAAATCGAGGCTGGAGAAAATTGAGGTCATAAAAATCGAGGCTAGAGAAAAATTGAGGTCATGAAAATCGAGGATAGGTCTGGACAGAAACTTTAAGTTATAAAATAGGGGGTTTCGTCCCATTTTTCCATTTTTAACAAATTGGAGTTTTGGGAGAGGCAAATTGTAAGAGATTCTAAAGGAAAAACATCGGGGTAAGTGATTTTAACTCGGATTTGGTCAATATACACGAATATATCATTGTTTTCATCATTTAATTAGTGTTTTAATATGGAAATTTGGGGAAAATGAGAAAGAGTTCTTGGACTAGAATTTTGAGGTTTTGAATGGGATTTTGTTATCAGATTTGAATAAAATTGATACGGTTAGACTCGTGAGTGAATGGGCTTCCGGTTTTTGTTACTTTTGTCGTGTTCCAAGACGTGGACCCTATGGGCGATTGTTTTGAGCTAAATTTTGGATTTTTTTGGAAAATTAGTATTTTTTTATGGAATTAATTCCAATAAATTTTATTAACTGAATCGAATTATTTGTGGCTAGATTCGAGGCGTTTGGAGGCCAATTCACGAGGAAAAGACATTGCAGAATAAAGAATTACACGTCTTGAGGTAAGTAACTCTTCTAATCTTGGAGCTAAGGGTATGAATCCTGAATATACGTATTATATAAATTGTTTGGAGGTAACGCACATGCTAGGTGATGGGCGTGTGGGCGTGCACTATAGGAACTGTGACGTAATTGGTTCCGTGAAATTTTATAGTCAAATAATCTTGGCATTTTCTATGTAGTTTTATGTGTTAAAGAACTTGAGCTAAGAATCATATTAAAAATTATGCTGAGGCTATGTGCCAGTATTATTGAGACCCACGGAGGTCATATTGCTGTGAATTATTTGCTTAAAATAAAATTTCATACTCAGTCATGTTCATTCATTTCATATCATCTCTCAGTCTCTTGCTATTTATTGATTCATCATATCATCATTTTGGGCTAGTTTCATGACATTGTGAGCCCGAGAGACTGGAGATATTGATGACTGAGTGAGGACGAGGGCCCGATTGTGAGGATACTTATAGGATTGGGTTGCACGCCGCAGCAGGCCATATTGGCTTTATATACTTTATTATTATGGGATCAGGTTGCACGCTGCAGCAGGCCAGATTGGCTTATTATAGCACGTGAGTTATCCGTGCGGATCCAGATATTAATACTATAGTACGTGAGTTATCCATGCAACACGTGATTTGTCCATGCGGATTATAGCGTTTGGGCTGAAGGAGCCCCTCCGGAGTCTGTACACACCCCCAGTGAGCGCAGGTACCTACTGAGTGCGAGTGCCAAGTACCGAGTGCGAGTACCGAGCGATTGGAAGGATTGAGTGACTGTGAGGACTGAGTGACTGTGAGGATTGAGTGATGGGGAGGACTGGGTGAATTGATACTTTGAGAAGTATGCATATGATTTTATCACTGAGATACATTGCATTGACATGCACCCATGAGATACAGACATAGAGATGTATTTTCCTCACGTTGTACGGTATCACGTCATTCATGACTTCTCACACATATTGGCCTACGGGCATACTGATGCAGTTTTCCACTAGCTATCTGGAAAGAAAATAAAACATCTTATCATTGTTGAAAAGATTTTTGGGAAAACATTTCTGTTTTCAAACTTATTCGTATTTTTGGCAACTTCGGTAAAAGACTTGGGACTTTCACTGATACACTTGAAAGGCAGAACTATTTTTGAAAATCATGATTTAGCTGAGCATTTATTCCTTGG
This sequence comes from Nicotiana otophora, assembly GCA_000715115.1. NCBI lineage: Eukaryota > Viridiplantae > Streptophyta > Magnoliopsida > Solanales > Solanaceae > Nicotiana > Nicotiana otophora. Next base: position 243,814 of record AWOL01S0013084.1, on the reverse strand, counting down.
GTTACTTATTTCATTACTTGCTTTATGTGGTTATGAACTGTTGTTGATTATTGGAGTTGGACTCTGACCTTGGTACAAGCTCGTCACTACTTTCAACCTAAGGTTAGGTTTGTTACTTATTGAGTATATGAGATCGGTTGTACTCATACTACACTTTTGCACCTTGCGTGCAGATGTTGTTTCTGATGTTGCTGCGTTCGTTGGGAACTGGATCTGAAGGTGTACCTGCGTTCCGGTTGTAGCTGCCTCTAGTTCATGGTAGCCTTAGATTCATAAAACTCTGTTTATGTACTTTTCAAACAGATGATGTATTTATTTCATATCAGCTTTGTAAACTCTATTCTTAGAAGCTCATGATTTTGTATTACCAGTTCTTGGGGAAATATATTAGTTTCATATATTTTCTTTTAATTAATTTCCTTATTAAATTCATCAGAATTGAATAGTTGATAATTGGCTTACCTAGAGGGTTGGGTTAGGTGCCATCACGACTAGTCGGATTTTGGGTCGTGACAAGGTGGTATTAGAGCCCTAGGTTCATAGGTTCTACAAGTCATGAGCAAGTGTCTAGTAAAGTCTTGCGGATCGGTATGATGACGTCCATACCTATCTTCAAGAGGCTACAGGGCATTTAGGATATATACTTCCCATCTTTCTTTCCTTATCGTGCGGAATTGATTCAGCTTGAGACATAACTCTTTGAATTCCTTCCACGCTTTCGTGTGCGCATGTAAGCGCTCGGTATCAGCTGTGTATCGTCGGCTTGTGATTTCAAGGATGATGTGCGAGATGTGTATTCTGTGTTTTGGTGATGGGCCAGTCTGGAGGACTTGAGCCCATGGTTGAACCGCAGCTTAAGCTCGGTAGCTTCAGTTGTAACCTGTACATTTGGACTCATATGTCCGGTAATGTCCCTATTAGTGGAATTTGTGGCTCGATGAGCAGTGAAATGGCTTTGTGATGGGTATGATGTAACTGCGGGATGTGTTAAGACGATGTGAATGTGGCGAGAAGTGTTTTCTTGAAATGTAAAGGAAGGCCATTGGGTGCTTGATTTTTGTTTTGATGTGACGTACAATCTCGAGTGTGAATGTTTTGAAAGATCTTTCATGTTATTAAATATTGGGGCAAATTAAATTCTCGTGTCTGGTTACTGAGTTTGGAATCAGAAAGATTAAGTGATTTCATAGTAATTGTGGCTGCGAAAGGGTATAACAAGATGCAAATTTGAGACTAAGCAGGTGGGTTATCTCCTGCGGAGTAATCTACGTACGTGTGTTCCTTATGATGTGAATAGAGAGTTTCTTTTCTGCCAGCGGGGCGTATGTGTTGAGACTTAAATTTGAATCTGGTTGAGAAAGTTGACTTGAGTGTTAAGAGAATGAATACGAGATTAACGGATGATTGGGGTATTTTATAGTTGGTGTTTCATGGGCTTGAGAAGAATTTTCGTTGAACTGACCGCGGTATTAAGGCAGTAATAGAGTATGGGTACTGCGAATTATTGAGTGTTTTAATTGATACCTTTGAGCCAAGTGGGGGAGCCTGCTATTAACAATTCAATTCATGGTTATGTGTCAATGTTTTTTGTTTTGGTCTGAAGTATACTTGGGAATAAGTGATGACTTGCAGAGGTGGAGTTCGAGAATGACTCGAGTAAGGAAATTTCTGGATACGGGTTATATTGTGCTTTATGAGTATACAAAAATCGTCGGATGAGTAGGTTGTTATTTGTGAATGATGTAGTGCGCACGGAGTATGAATTTGATAGATGGTATTAAAGTAGAGTTACTTCTTTGAGTGTTGTTGTACTAATGGGGCATGTGTCTTTTGGCCCATTTGGGTGGTGTAATGTGGATTTGAACAAAGGGGGTGACTCTCGAGAAAGTTCTAATGTATTCGAGATTAATATGTAACAATTGAGAATTTTTGGCAGATTTGTTTAGGGCTAAAATCTAAGATTTAAGTTGGATGGTGTCGAGACTTGTGGCATTTTTGTATATCATTATGGATTATATATTTTGGTATCAGGAAGGTGAATGAAACGACCTTAGACTCAAATAAGGTATTTTTAGAGTGGGTGTTTCGGTTGTGGTATTTATAGGGGTAATTATGATGTGGTGAGACTCTACAGATGTTTTAGTGGTAATATTCTTGGGTTTTGGTGACCTACGTGGTTTGGTCGAGTTAGAGGAATTTAGTTCTAATAGCTTGGTTATGTGCAGATGGATTTCAAAGTGTTCTTGATGGTTTCTACTATGGTTTGAACCAGATATTTTCTACTGGTATGGGAAACGTGTTGTGTATTGTGATTTCCTCCTGGAAGGAAGCAAGAGGAAGGTTTCTAACTAACCGAGTATATAATTTGCTGGTGACTCAGAGTTGATAATGGGATTCTTGTGCTTGTCACATGATGGCATAATAGATGTGGTGTGTTGTGCGAGATTAGGATTTACATATACAAGGTGACAGTTCAGTCTTGAAGAGAAGGTAACGAATGTTGGATAGCATGGTCAGTTTCAGATATTTCGATGAATGTTATAACTGCTCGGTAATTCCTGAGAAGGGTGCGCATTTTAGAAGGCGCGTTGTGTTTTGACTTACGGATGTTCATCGGTATTGCAGTACTTACCTGGTTGATAGAATGTTGATATTCAAATTATTGCTATGTGGTACGGAAGAATTTTCAAAGTATTCCTTATGGGATTATAGTGAATGAAAGATGTGCTAGTCATTTTAGTGATGGAGTTGGGATCAGTTATGGTGATTCATGTGTTCAATGAATTTGGAAACTGGGAGTTCTCAGAAGTATATTTTTTCGGGTTGCGACCTATTTGAGGTGAGTATTTTATTTTAACTCAGTGGAGGCACTAGTTGTGTTAATTATTTGTGATAGCTACACACTATAAATGTGCATATATGTGAGGTCTGAGCCAATGTGCGGGCATTGGGGCAGGTATTTATACTCGATAGAATGCTTAGGCTATGATATGCCTAGAGTTGACTGTTAAGCATAAAGTTATAACGTTTCTTGTATTCTTACCTTTGTTAAGAACTAACTGGGCTACACTTGAGGTTACAAAGAGGCTAATTACCTGAATAAACGGGGTAGTTACTATTTCTACATTAAATTACCGATTTGAAGTGTGATTGCAGACTTTGCACATGCTTACACTATGACATGTTATTTATACCAGTCCAAGAGCATGAGAATCTGATACATACATGTGTACTTGTTTAATTGCTCCTGTATGATATGCTGGGACTGGAGGCATGTGACCATGTCAGGCGATTTGTATTAATGGCACGTGAGTTGTTCGGGCGGATCTACATATTGGTATCATTGACACATGAGATGTCTGTGTCGCACGTGAGTTATCCGCGCAGTGTGTGGGAATTTTATGTCTTTGATAATTTATCTGATTTCAATGCTTTCCTTCCTTTACAATAAAAATTACATGATGAGCGTATATGAGGAATTGTGTACATGCACCTACGGTTATCCTCTTCACAAAATTTGAGGAGTTGGTTGTAAATATTAGGTTGTGGTGGTGCTAGCTGAACTTGCTAAACGGTTCTCCTCTTTGAGATATATTTTCATTTTTGGGTACACAGATTGCACAGTTGTGGCTCGAGTTATATTGGTGTGGTATGTCTGTGAGATAGTTGTGTTTAATAATGTAAGGTCATTGGAGCTAGAATGGGTACTATCAGTTTGATTATGGTATATTCAGGAGGATAATATTAAAGGTCGGCTTAAAAAGTAATTATGGTTTTGGTTGGGGCGAGAGAGCTCCATGACTAGTTGATGTGATAAGTGGTTATGAGATTCCACTTGTTTCTTTAATTATCAGCAGTGTACGAAGGTTTTCGGAATGAGGTTTTGTTTGATATGAGGTTTAATACTAGTATCGGGTTGGTTTTGAGTAGTTACTGTGATCGAAAATGGTGCTGCGAGTATGCGAATTGTCTAGTATGTTATGTGATTATATCTGGGGTATGGTTAAGGCCTAATACAATTTATTAAGAATAATACAATGTGTAGATGTGAGATTCGGACCTTGAAAAGAAATTCTTGGATGTTGGAAATTAGATTCCAAGGTTAATGGGCTAAGGCTAATTTAGTGATTTTCAGTTATGTGGTATTGTCAGTCCTATATGGTATAGGGTGACATGGGATCACCCCGGGTATGTGCGTGGTAAGATGGAATAGTGATTTGATGGCTTGGAAAAACAAATCTTGGCACGTTCGAGGACAAACATAATGTTTAAGTGGGGGAGAATGAAACGACCCGACTTATTGTTTTGAGTATTTACTCTCCTTTCTACTATTTGAAGTCTTGAATAGCTTCATATGATGTATTATGACGTGTGTGAATCATCGGTTTTGATTTTTCAGGTGTTTCATGATTAGTTCGGAAGCATAAATTTCATGTTGGGAGCTTAAATGAAAAGGGTTGTCCGGAGTTTAACTTTATGCAAATGACCCCGGAATAGAGTTTTGATGATTCCAACAGCTCCATATGGTGATTTTGGACTTAGGAGCATGTCCGAAAAATTATTTGGAAGTCCGTAGTTAAATTAGGCTTGAAATGGCTAAAATAGTAATTTAAGTTGGAAGTTTGACCGGGGAGTTGACTTTTCGATATCGGGGTCGGAATCTGATTTTGGAAATTTGGAATAGGTCCATTATGTCGTTTATCACTTTTGTGCAAATTTTGTGGTCAATCGGACTTGATTTGCTATGTTTCGGCATCGAACCTAGAATGTTTCGACATCTATTCTTCAAGAATACGTGGTATCACATTAAAACTATGAGCTCCAAATTCCATTTTGATTGAAGCATTAGATCCGTATTGAAATTATGAAGCCATAACAAAAAGAATCGGTTAATTCGGACATCGTATCAGAGAGTTATGCCCATTTCCGTGTCGGAAACGATTGTTCGTCACCGCCAGCGCACAGGATAGCGTGGGGCGCTGGGAAATTTTGGGATACTGAAAACTGCACCACAGGCAGCGCCCCACGCTACATGTGGTGCTCGAAACAACTGAGTCCCTATAAACGGGGGTTTTCTGCCATGTTTACTCATTTTTGAGTTTGGGGAGCTCGGTTTAGGCGGTATTTGGTCGATTTTTACGGGAAAACATTGGGGTAAGTCTTCCTTATCCTATATTGATTATATTTCATGATTCCATATTCATTTACATCATGAATCCGTGAATTTATGGAAGAAAAGAAATCATTTTTTTTATAAAATCTTCAAAAAATGTCAAATGAATATTTGAAGGTCAATCCGATGTCGGAATTTGATAATTTTTGTATGGTTGAACTCGTATCGAAACGGGTGTTCAGATTTTGTGAGTTTCGTCGGATTCCGAGACATGGTCCCCACTGTCGATTTTTCGAGCGGAGTTGAGATTTTTTATAAATTGATAAATTATAAGCATTAGAGTAAATTGTGATTAATTTGTACGTTGTTTGAATAGATACGAGTCGTTTGGCTTGAATTGAGGAGATAGGAAGGCGTATGGAGGTTGATACGCGCTGAATTGAATTTCCAGAGTATTGTACATCTTGCTCGGTATTGGATTCGGCTTGCTGGAGGTAAGTAACATCTCTAATTTTGGAGCTGAGGGTATGAGCCCTGATTATACGTGTTATGTTAATTGTTTGGAAGTGACGCACATGCTAGGTAACGGGCGTGTGGGCGCGCACCGTAGGAATTGAGACTCGATTGATTCCGTAGAGCTACATAGTCAATTAACCTATCTCTTTCCATGTATTTTTATGTGTTAGAGAAACTGAGCTATGACTCGTGTTAGAAATCATGCTTAGGCAAATGTTGGTATTATTGGGACCCATTGAGGTCATTTCTGCTGTCGAATTATATGTTTAAATTGTAATTTATATTCAAACATATTTATTTGTTGCATATCATATCTCAGTCTCTGTTGTTATTTATGATGCATCATATCATCATTTTGGGCTAGTTTCATGACATTATGAGCCCGAGAGACTAGAGAGATTGATGACTGAGTGAGACCGAGGGCCTGATTTTGAGGTTATTGATACTATAGCATGTGAGTTGTCTGTGGGGATCCAGATATTGATACTATAGCATGTGAGTTGTCCGTGCAGCACGTGAGTTGTCCGTGCGGATCCGAATATTGATACTATAGCACGTGAGTTATCCGTGCGGATCCAAATATTGATACTATATCATGTGAGTTGTCCGTGCCGCACATTAGTTGTCCGTGCAGATCATATCGCTTGGGCTGAAGGAGCCCCTTCATAGTTTGTACACACCCCTAGTGAGCACAGGTACCTACTGAGTGCAAGTACCGAGTGCTGAGTGACTGTGAGGTTTGAGTGACTAGGAGGACTGAGTGAAATGATACTCTGAGAGTATGCATTCTGAGAGTATGCATATGGATTTATTACTGAGGTGCATCGCATTGACATGCACACTTGACATACATGCATAGAGATGTATTTTTCCTCATGCCATTTGAAAATGAAACATCCTATTTGTTGTTGAAAAGCTTTTGGGAAAAATCACGGTTTTACAAAACATACTCATATTTTGGTGATTTCGGTAAAAGATTTGGGTTTTCACTGATATACTTGAAAAGTAGGCCTATTTTCTGGAACTATGAACAAGCTGAGCATTTTATCTCTGAACTACTTCTTTTATTACTTCCATTATGTTGTTATGAACTGTTCTTGGCTATTGGTGTTGGACCCCGACTTGTGTTCCATCTCGTCACTACTTTCAACCTAAGGTTAGGTTTGTTACTTATTGAGTACATGGGGTCGGTTGTACTCATACTACACTTCTGCACCTTGCATACAGATATTGGATGTTGATGTTGCTGTGATAGATGAGAGCTGGATTTGAAGATGTACCAGCATTCCGGTTGTAGTTGCCTCTTGTTCATGGTAGCCTTAGATTTATAAAAATCTGTTTATATACGTTTCGAACAGATAATGTATTTATTTCATACAAGCTTTGTAAATTCTAATCTTAGAAGCTCATGATTTGTACTACCAGTTCTTGAGGAGTGTATTAAAGTCAGTTAAATATTAATTGAATTGGATAGTTGTTAATTGGCTTACCTGACGGGTTGGGTTAGGTGCATCACGACTAGGTGGATTTTGGGTCGTGACATGTACAATGGGTCGACTGTACTTATACTACACTTTTCACTTCTTGTGCAGATACTGGAGTTAGTCCTAGCAGTGTTCAGTAGCTTTTGCTTGGATCCAGTTGTTGACGGAGACTTGAGGTACAATTGCACAATGTTCGCCGCCCTAAAGTCCCCTTCCCTCCTATCTTTATCGTTTTTCTGAGTTTCCAAATAGTATATTTTATTCAGAGCATGTTTGTAGCATTCTAGATGTTCATGCACTCTAGATGTTCATGTTTGTAGCACTCTAGATGTTCATGAACTCTAGATGCTCATGCAGGTAAGTCCTCGTCCCCAACTGAGGGCCTAAGCTCGACGGTCTTAGGCAGACATGCAAAAGAAAGGTAAAGACAAAATAATAAGAACGTAATGCTAAGAGACGAAGCCTAACTCAACCTACTCAGGAAAAGAATCTTATTATGAGAACGAGTTTCCCAACGACCCTTCGAGAGTTTACGCCACGAGTACTCGGAGTAGGGCATCTGTGAGACAATACCTTCGACCCACTCCTTGAGTCGAGGAACAACAGTTGGGACTCGGGTAACAGCTGCACCACCACATATACCAATGAGAAAAGGAGGTGAACAAGGAATCAACATTCGAAGGAAAGTTTTTATTTACGTGATGCATTCCATCCCTCGGGGAAAGACCTGAACTCGGTCGGGATCAAATCCGAGGTCCTTACCCGGACAAAACGACCTTGCCAGCCTCGATTCCGGTCCTCGTCGATGCTTGAAAATGGGGCTTTGCTGGCCCCGCAAACAAGCTTTATCACCCCCCCCCCCCGGAAGATTAGGGGATGGTATAAACGGAGCAGATGATCGATGGTGAAGGTGCATGAATCGATTTTATTTACAAAACATTGGAGGAGGATCACGATCCTCCACAGTGAAGGGTGAATTTGGCCGAGACATACCTCGTACCTCTTGCAGAAGTTAATGATGACTGGATCCACCGGGCCCAGCGTAAAGGGATAAGTGTAGACACTTAGGTACCCCACAACGTGAGTAGTAATGGCATCCTCAGGGTCGGGGCCACTATATCCTTTTTAGCCTAGTTATAGTCCTTTCAGACTAAGGGGAGATCATTTTCGGTGATCGAGAAAATATACCTCGATGCCTCTTCGCACCGACCCTGCACCGAGGAGGGTTTCTCGACCTTGAAGTCATTGGCACGCTAACAACCCCCGGGAATGAACATCTTTATGGGATGTTCGGGACCCGGTTCATCGATGGACACGTTAGCAGTGGATCTCCCGAGGTCGACCATATCGGAAGTGGTCTTATTGGTTTCGGTAGTCGTTTGGGACGTAAAAGTAACCTTTTGCGGGACAGATTTTGAAGTTTTTGCCATTGTTCTAAGAGAAATCTTGAAGAAGATGAAAAAGGGTTGAAAACTGGAGGCTCAGATATGTTGGCTTGAGTGGATATTGAGTAAAGATTTTAAAGGAATCTCGAATTTTCGGAGGTAGAAATGCTAGAATGTGATAGAAAGTAGTGAAATACTGAGGGTACGAGGGTAGACGGTTTAATATAAAGTAAAAAATGAACGAAAAGAGGGGTTATTTATAGTGGTGTCATAATGCTTCGCCTCTAGAGACAGCCGACCGGCGGCTGACATGCATTTAATACCATTATGACATGACTGACGAGGCGTTTCACATTTTTTGTCGTTTATGTCACGGTGTATAGAAGAAAGAATCGGCACGCTCATGTCGTTTCTTATAAGCTTACTTTCCGAGAAATGTTGGGACTATCTGTGTACGGGTAAAAACCGGGCTCATGATACACTCCGACTTCCAACAGGGTAAAACGAGCAAGAGATATGATTGCGAAAGATCAGAATCGAAGCAAGGATATCCTCGAGTCAGAGTACGGGGGGCCAACCATCGACCCTTGATAATATCGGGGTCATGATTCGAGATCGACCTAAAAGGTGAAGGACTTCGGAGAGCGTCATTGGGCAATCAAGCACGGCCAACAGGAGGCCGTAATATCTGTGACCGCCGGATATCACGGCGTGGATCTCGACACGTATCGATGTAGAACCGACAATCAATTAAATAGAAGATTTTTTACCTTTTATAGAGTTATACTTAGAGTATGATTCTCCTACTATATAAAGGGGGTCTGACAATTCATTAAGTATGTTGTAACACGCATTCTAAAGCAAGATACTATTATTTTCATTGTTATTCTAAGCTTTTCTTTTATTCATCAATATTGACCATTGTGAGCCCGGATCGAGGAAAATTGTTCACTAAGGTTGAAGACATCTTCCCCGCGTTGTTTGAATTTACTGTATTTCTATTTATTCGTTTTAATCCAATTTATCGTTTTATATCAAATTAATCCGCGTATCATTAAAATCACTTATAAATTTAATTGTTATCCGATTTTAAAGGTAAACAGAATCATTTTAAGATTTCTTCAGTGTGTTTGCATGTATTTCGAAATTTTTCGTTGTGGGCTAAAAGGAGACAGGAAGAAAAGGCCAAAATATGTGGGACTAGTAAGTTCTCACCCAACACCGCAATGTGTAGTTAGTCACATCAATATTGAAGCATTGTATCATTATGATGTTTTAGGGCGTTTGGACATAAATATTATAATTTTAGAGTAAAGTTGAAACATGATATTTGGAATTTGAAATTATATTTGAACATATATTTCACTTGAAAAACTGTTGCAGTTTTGCGAGGAAAAAAGTTTTTCTAAAAATTTTGGAAAATGGTTTTTTTTTTTAACTCATTTTTAAAAATTTTCAAAAACTTACAAAATTTTATGGACAAATACATTTTTGAATATTCTTTTGAAGAAAAGAAAAAAGAATTCGGGACAAACGGGGCCTTAGATAGATATTTGGGAATATAGTTATAAGTTGGTGTTTAGGTATTTGTTTGTTTCATTTGGCTCTAATGTTGTTGTATTTTCTCTTTACTACGTGTGATGTTTTGAACCTCATACGTAAATTATTTCAAATATGGCATACAAATACTTAAACTATTTTTTGTAACTGCTCTCCCTTTTACTGTATCTCTCATCCTTCTTCTTTTCCTGACATTATTATTGTTCTCATTACAGTTCTTGTATTGTTTCATGTATTTTCATTTTACAATTCCAGTATTACTCTGTTGTCGTCGCAACAATTCCGAACTTTATAAGTTTTAAACTATAGGAAATAGTAGCTGTGTAGCACCAAATCTAATAGAAAAATGCATGAATTACGCGGCTGATAAAAAAGTTATAAATTTGAGGGTATGATCCAATATCAATAATAGGCCCGCGCGTGTATATTCCCACTTCCTCGCTTTCTTCTAAGCATCTTAAAATCTTACTGTTTAAGTTCATAAATGCCAAATATTCAATTATCAAAATCTTAGACTCTTTCCGAGTGAGTAATTAGAGTTCACTACGGAATCATTCTTTGTTTGTTGAGCAAACAAGTAGATCCTCTGCTTAAATTGACAATAATTAATGACAAAAAACTTCAGATTATTAAGCAGTGGCAAAAAATTAAATTATTACTAAACATACTATAGAATATGTCAATATTAAAGTAATATTTGAACAAACATAAAATATATATTATGATTATAAAAGCTTTAATTTAGTCAAACACATTTAAATAGTGATAAAAGGATAGATTACATCTTTTTACTGAGACATTTATTTTAGTTCATGATTTTTCCTCAATCTGAAAAAACCAAGTAGATGTAATCCTAAAAAGTTTCATGCCCAAACTACAAATGACAAATTTTAGTAAATCACATGTACCGTCAGGATTGACAATACCAACTTAAGTAAATTTATTAACTGATTAAATGTCTGATTGTAATATTAGATTGGATGATATCTAATCCAGCTGGGACTTATTAGATGTAAATTATTTTCAAAAGACAAAAAGAAGAGTCATCAACCGCCCTATTAAGATCTACTTTATATTATGCTAATTATCCATGGAGTATTGATCTTATTTGTTAAATGGAAAACTCAAAATCATCTGTAGTGATGATAGCATCAAGGACAAGGATAGAGTTTTGGAAACTCCAAGGCCATTTACAAGATCTCAAGCTAAAGAGTTATAGACTAAGGTTGCTGGACTTCAATGGCAAATAAAGAAGCTTTTAATTGTAGAGGAAGAGCTCAAGCCCAAAGTAGATGAATTATCCAAGTTTTATAATTATTTGGTGATCCAAATTAAGATTTGGCCACCAAATCAGCCCTTGAAATCCACCAAAGGGGCTCAAAATGAGCTTAAAAGAGGTCCAAAAGGGGGTGTTTCAAAAGGAGCCCAATTGGAGTTCAAACCAATGGCCCAAACTAGTAGTTTTAAGGTCCAAATCTGCCCCAAAGGTATTTGGCCGCCCCTACCTAATTTTAATAACTTACTTACTCCTTAGCAATTACCTTACCTAATTGTAATGACTTTTTATGCCTTAGCAACCACCCTACCTAATTTTAAGGACTTTTTGTGCCTTAGTACTCCTATAAATAAGGAGTTCTTCTCATTCATTGAGACACTTCATTATTGATTAAGTATATCATACTTGAGAGTTCTTTTGAACCTTTGTTACTTGTGCTTTGAGATTTATCTTTCAACCTTTACTAGTTCATAGTTCAAGGTAGTAAGCTTACTTCTCTATTATGATATCTTTGATTCCTTTATGGTATTCTTAGAAGGGGATANCTTTACTAGTTCATAGTTCAAGGTAGTAAGATTACTTCTCTATTGTGATATCTTTGATTTCTTTGTGGTATTCTTAGAAGGCGATTAATACTAGTTATTAATTGTTGTCTCAAGTTACTCGTAAAGCGGTCAAGATCCGAATCTATTGTTTTGATTTGCTTTTAAGTAAAGGCGTTTGATTTCTTCAATAAATCAAGACGTTGTTGCTTTGATCTTGTCAAGGCTATAGAACTTGCGTTCTTGGAAGTTCTTGAAATTCTTTCCTTGAATTTTGCCATATCTTTTATTTTCTGTCATTTAGTTCTAGTTGTTCAATTCCTAATTGTTATTGCTTCCGCATTTACTTTTTAAATTCTTACTCTAATTTGGATTCCCGACTTAGTCGTTATCAAGTGGTATCAGAGCAGTTCTATCATGATTTCGTTCTTAATAATTCATGGGATTTCTTGAATACTAAAAACAGAGGGAAAAAAACGAAAATCAGTTTTAAAAAAATACAATTGCTTGTTCTCCAGCAAATTTCTTTTGTATCTAATTTGTTTCCAAATATTAACAAAGGAAACAAGAAAAGGGGATCCTAGATTTGCTTACTCTTGCTAATATAAATATATAATCCTTTCCTTTTTGTTTGTGTCTTGTTTCAACCGAGCATAATAGTTCTAGGATTTGGTTCTTCTTTCATTAGTTTCCCAAAAATTTGAACTTTACTACTAAGAACTTCATACGAGTTGGGTTTAACTATAAACCTACAAAGTATTTTATTCAAAGGTTATTTCGAGAGAAAAAAAAGCAAAGTGTGTGCGAGAACAATTGAGGGGAAAGTCAATTTGTCCGATACAGTTTAATTATTTAAGATGTCACGTACAAGTACTGATTATGAACGCAGGGTTCTTCAAGAAGCCGAAATCAAAGCAAGAAATGATTTTACCTTGCAAGCAATGTATCAACAATTCAAAAGGTGAAATTTACAACTCCAAGAGATGAGGGACACCATTGCTGAGCAAAATGATACAATAGCTGAACTTAGAAGGGAAAATAATGTTAGGCCCCAAGCTAGGAGAAATGTATCCCTTGATCCCATTGTAAATCAAGAAAACCCTATAGATGATTTTAATGATATTGATTTTGATAGGGTAAGAAGATATAGGAGGGGACAAAGAGGTAGAGTAGAAGATGATAATATAAGCAGTATAAAGATGAAGATGCCATCTTTCAAAGGAACAAGGGATCCAGACTTGTACCTTGATTGGGAGAGAAAGGTTGAAGCCATCTTTGACTATCACAACTACTCTGAGGTTAAGAAGGTTAAACTTGATGTTGTTGAGTTTTCTGACTATGCTGCTATTTGGTGGAAAAAGTTTACTAGGGACAGATTGCAAGAAGGACAAGCACCAATTGCTACTTGGGCTGAGATGAAGAGGGTGATGAGGAAGAGATCCGTACCATCATACTTTCAAAAGGAGCTACAACAACGTCTTCAAATATTGAAGCAAGGGTCCATGTCTATGGATGAGTACTTTAAGGCTATGGATATGGCTATGATCCAAGCTAATTGTATGGAGGAAGAAGAGGCTACAATGGCTAGGTTTTCAAATAGTTTAAATAAGGAAATAGTTGATGTAGTAAAAATATAACAATATGTAACAATAGATGAGTTAGTTGATTTGTCTATAAAGGTAGAAACTCAAAATAAAAGAAAGCAAACTAGTTCGTGGAAAGGTCGGTCAGGCACCATCTCCAAGAAGCCATGGCCAAATCAAGAAATGAAAATTTCTTCTAGACCACAAGAAGACAAGGATAAAGGTAAATTTGAGAACAAAGAGGGAGGTAAAACCTTTAACTTTAACCTTTTACACCTTCTAGTGCTATTCAATGTAATAAATAGAAAGGAAGGGAACATATGATGTATGAATGTCCAAGTAGAAGAAATATTATTCTTAGAGAAGATGGAGGATATGAGAGTGAAAAAAGTGAGGGAGAAGAAGAGGGAGAGGTGAGTGATGAAGATGATATAGAACTACCTAATTATGGCATGATTGGGGTAGTTAGGAGGATTATGACTATCAATTTGGGAACCAATAGTGAAGAGCAAAGGGAGAATATATTCCATACTAGGTGTGGGATAAAGGAGAAAACTTGTTCTATGATTTTTGATAGTGGTAGTTGTGCTAATATGGTGAGTTCATACTTTGTGAAAAAATTGGGACTTGCATGCATGAAACACCCTACTCCCTATAGACTCCAATGGTTAAATGATAGTGGTGAACTAAAGGTAAATAAACAGTGCATGATTCCATTCAATGTTGGTAGATATGAGGATGATATTTTTTATGACATAATACCTATGCAATCTTATCATGTCTTACTGGGTCGTTCTTGGCAGTATAATAGGAATGTTTTTCATGATGGAAGCAAGAATAGATATTCTCTTAAGCTAAATGGCTGAAAATTTACTCTTGCACCTTTATCTCCTTCTCAAGTGTTTGAAGATCAAAAGAGATTAAGGGAAATAATGGAAAAACCAAGAGGAGGGATAAAAAGTGAGCTTGAGGAAAAAGAAAAGAAAGGAGGCCAAGAGTTAGAAAAAAAGAGAGATGGCCGAGAGAAAGAGAGAAAGAGGGCAGCAATTTGAGAGAAGAGATAAAAATGGGTTTGAATGAAAAAATAGAAAGTCTTGGTGAGAGTAAAGAGGCTAAGGAAATAAAAAAAAAGTTTTTATATAAAAGTCAAAGAGTGTTTAAATGCAAGAAAAGAGAGGTTGCCCATAATACTACTTACTTAAAAAGAAGCTTTGATAAATTCTGAGTTACTAACTTCTTCTTTGCCGAGTAGTATTTCTTCTCTTTTGCAGGATTTTGAAGATATCTTTCCTGAAGATATTCCTGATGGATCGCCACCTTTACGTGGCATTGAGCATCAAATTGATTTTGTGCCTGGATCACAAATCCCAAATAGACCTGCTTATAGGAGTAATCCAGAAGAGACAAAAGAGTTTCAAAGGCAAGTTGAGGAACTACTTGAGAAAGGCCTTGTGAGAGAGAGCATGAGCCCTTGCTCTGTTCCCGTACTATTGGTACCCAAAAAGGATGGAACTTGGAGGGTGTGCGTGGATTGTAGAGCAATCAAGAAGATAACGGCAAAGTATCGCCATCCTATTCCTCGTCTTGATGACATATTGAATTAATTACATGGATCCAAAATCTTTTCTAAAATTGATCTAAAAGGTGGTTACCATCAGATTCGAATGAATCCTGGAGATGAATGGAAAACTACTTTTAAGACCAAATATGGGCTTTATGAGTGGTTAGTTTTGCCTTTTGGCTTGATTAATGCACCGAGTACTTTCATGAGATTAATGAATCATATCTTTAAGGATTTTCATGGAAAATTTGTTGTGGTGTACTTCAATGATATCTTGATCTTTTCTAACATTTTAGAAGAGCTTGTAGAAAACCTAAAACAAGTTTTTGAAGTTCTTAGAAAGCAACTCTTATTTACTAATCTTAAAAGGTGTACTTTTTGTGTGGATCGTATGATTTTCTTGGGTTTTGTGGTTAGTTCTAAAGGAGTTGAGGTTGATGAAGAGAAAATTAAAGCAATAAAAGAATGACCTAAACCTAAAAGTGTAACTGAAGTTAGGAGTTTTCATGGGCTTGCTAGTATTTATAGGAGGTTTGTGAGAGACTTTAGCACCATTGCTTCTCCTTTAACTGAAGTTATTAAAAAGGATAAGATTTTTACATGGGGAAAAGAACAAGATGATGCTTTTAACTTGTTGAAAGAAAAGTTATGTTCTGCTCCATTGTTACAATTGCCTGATTTTTCTAAATCTTTTGAAATTGAATGTGATGCTTCTGGCAAAGGAATAGGTGCTGTTTTGATGCAAGATTCTAAACCTATTGCCTACTTTAGTGAGAAGTTGAGTGGAGCCACATTGAACTATTCCACTTATGACAAAGAGCTATATGCTTTGGTAAGGGCTTTAGCCACATGGCAACATTACTTGTGGCCAAGAGAGTTTGTCATTAAAACTGATTATGAATCCTTGAAATCTTAAAGAGTCAAGGTAAACTTAGTAGAAGGTATGCTAAGTGGGTTGAATTCAGTGAAATTTTTCCTTATGTATNGGAATAGGTGCTGTTTTGATGCAAGATTCTAAACCTATTGCCTACTTTAGTGAGAAGTTGAGTGGAGCCACATTGAACTATTCCACTTATGACAAAGAGCTATATGCTTTGGTAAGGGCTTTAGCCACATGGCAACATTACTTGTGGCCAAGAGAGTTTGTCATTAAAACTGACCATGAATCCTTGAAATACTTGAAGAGTCAAGGTAAGCTTAGTAGAAGGCATGCTAAGTGGGTTGAATTCATTGAAACTTTTCCTTATGTAATTTCTTACAAACAAGGGAAAGAGAATGTTGTTGCAGATGCACTTTCAAGAAGGTATGTCTTAGTTTCTACCCTGACTTCTAAATTGATGGGTTTTGATCAAACCAAGGGACTTTATGCTAATGATGTTGATTTTGGCAAGATTTTTGCAGATTGTAAGGTGGGTCCTTTTGAGAGGTTTAACCTCCAAGATGGGTTTCTCTTTAAGGAAAATAAGTTGTGTATCCCTAATTGCTCTTTACGTGAAGTATTTGTAAGGGAAGCACATTGTGGAGGGCTTATGGGTCACTTTGGAGTCCCAAAGACACTAGACATACTTGCTGAAAATTTCTTTTGGCTCGGAATGAAAAATGATATTGAAAAAATGTATGCACAGTGTTTGGAATATAAACAAGCTAAATCTAAAATGTTACCACATGGTCTTTACACACGATTACCTGTTCCTACTTCACCTTGGATTGATATTTCTATTGATTTTGTATTAGGTTTTCCTAGAACAAGGTATGGTAAGGATAGTATATATGTTGTGGTAGATAGGTTCTCCAAAATGGCTCGTTTTATTCCTTGTTTAAAGACTAATGATGCTTCACATGTTGCTGATATTTTTTAAAACAAAGTTGTCCNTTGGATTGATATTTCTATGGATTTTGTGTTAGGTTTGCCTAGAACAAGGTATGGTAAGGATAGTATATATGTTGTGGTAGATAGGTTCTCCAAAATGGCTCGTTTTATTCCTTGTTTAAAGACTAATGATGCTTCACATGTTGCTGATCTTTTTGTAAAGGAAGTTGTCAAATTGCATGGTATACCTAGAACTATTGTTAGTGATAGGGATGCTAAGTTTTTGAGCCACTTTGGCGTGTATTTTGGGGGAAGTTAGGCACTAAATTGCTATTTTCTACTTCTTGTCACCCACAAACTGATGGACAAACTGAAGTAGTTAATAGAACCTTAGTAAACATGTTGAGGGATGTTTTGAAAGTTAAATTAACTTCTTGGGAAGCTCACTTACCTATGATTGAATTTGCGTACAATAGAACAATCCATTCTTCTACAGGTATGTCTCCTTTTGAAGTTGTTTATGGTTTTAATCCCTTCACTCCCCTTGATTTATTACCTTTACCTACTAATGATATTGTTAATATTGATGGTAGGACAAAGGTTGAGATGATGAAAAAAATTCATGAACAAACAAGGCTTGCAATTGAGAAGAAAAATGAGCAAACTACCTTGAGAAAGAATAAGGGTCGAAAATAAGTTATTTTTAAACCTGAATATTTAGTTTGGGTTCAATTTAGAAAGGAGAGATTTCCCTCCAAAAGGAAGTCAAAGTTGCATCCTAGAGGAGATGGCCCATTTCAAGTCCCTGGAAGGATTGGAGACAAT
This sequence comes from Nicotiana otophora, assembly GCA_000715115.1. NCBI lineage: Eukaryota > Viridiplantae > Streptophyta > Magnoliopsida > Solanales > Solanaceae > Nicotiana > Nicotiana otophora. The sequence continues at coordinate 226,159 of AWOL01S0013084.1, read as the reverse complement.
GTTTACAAGCTGGACCTTCCTGGTAAGTTCCAAGTAAGTGCTACATTCAATGTTGCTGACTTGTCTTTGTTTGATGTAGGATCGAATTCGGGGACGAATTCTTTTCAAGAAGAGGAGAATGATAGCATCAAGGACAAGGATAGAGTTTTGGAAGCTCCAAGTCCATTTAAAAGATCTCAAGCTAAAGAGTTGCAGACTAAGGTTGCTGGACTTCAATGCCAAATAAAGAAGCTTTTAATTATAGAGGAAGAGCTCAAGCCCAAAGTAGATGAATTATCCAAGTTTTATAATTATTTGGGGATCCAAATTGAAGTCCAAGAGGAGGAAGATTGGGCCACCAAATCAGCCCTTGAAGTCCACCAAATCAAAATGAACTTAAAAGAGGCCCAAAAGGGGTTGTTTCAAAAGGATCCCAATTAGAGTTCAAACCACTGGCCCAAACTAGTAGTTTTAAGGTCCAAATCTGCCCCAATGAGATTTGGCCGACCCCACCTAATTTTAATGACTTTTCTTACTCCTTAGCAACCACCATACCTAATCGTATTGACTTTTTATGCCTTTTCATCCACCCTACCTAATTTTAAGGACTTTTTATGCTTTAGTACTCCTGTAAATAAGCAGTTTTTCTCACATTGAGAGACTTTATTATTGATTAAGTATATCATACTTTGAGAGTTCTTTTGAACCTTTGTTACTTGTGCTTTGAAATTTATCATTCAACCTTTACCAGTTCATAGTTCAAGGTAGTAAGATTACTCCTCTATTATGATATCTTTGATTCCTTTATGGTATTCTTAGAAGGCGATTAATACTAGTTATTAATTGTTGTCTCAAGTTACTCATAAAGCGGTCAAGATTCGAATCTATTGTTTTGATTTGATTTTAAGTAAAAGCATTTGATTTCTTCAATAAATCAAGACGTTGTTGCTTTGATCTTGTCAAAGCTATAGAACTTGCGTTCTTGGATGTTCTTGGAATTCTTTTCTTGAATTTTTCCATATTCTTTATTTTCTGCCCTTTAGTTCTAGTTGTTCAATTTCTTATTGTTATTACTCTAGTTTGGATTTCCGACCTAGTCGTTATCAAGTGTCAAGAAGAATTGCTCGGCTTATATGTTTATATTATGTTATTGTGGTGATCTGGCTTATATGTTTATATTATGTTAATGTGGTGATCTAACTTTGAGTGGGTAGTGGTGGTCTAAACGGGCTCCAACATACGTAACATGGTGNGTTGTTCAATTCCTTATTGTTATTGCTTCCGTATTTACTTTTCAAATTATTACTCTAGTTTGGATTTCCGACCTAGTCGTTATCAAGTGTCAAGAAGAATTGCTCGGCTTATATGTTTATATTATGTTATTGTGGTGATCTGGCTTATATGTTTATATTATGTTAATGTGGTGATCTAACTTTGAGTGGGTAGTGGTGGTCTAAACGGGCTCCAACATACGTAACATGGTGTGATATTGTTCGTTTTGGTTCAAATAATATTTTTCAAAAGGTTTCACACCATTACGGGTATGCAACATCTTATAAGTAAATTCTTTTATTTTTTTCTAATTTGAATATTAACTGTGTATCAGCTACATCATCCGAGTTTCTTTTTGGCCAGTGAAACCCAAAGGCTAGCTTCTTCAAGATAAAGGTAGTAATCTATACATAGGCGGGATAAATGCACTGAGTCAGGCCCCACACGATCACTCTGTCATCTCCATATTCGTCCCTCCAAACCATTGGCTCTAATACCACTCGTATGTCAAAAAGAGGCAAACATAAAAATAAAATAAAAAAATAAAGAACATCAAATTTTAATGTGATAAACTCTTCAAACCAAAGGTAAAAACTGCGGGATCATAGAGATCTTAAAATTCCATTATAACAATAAGAAGGTTATAAAAGTTCTTCAAATAGGTTACAAAATAAGTTCCAAAAACGGAGCAACAAGAACAATAATAAATTAATTAAAAAAGAAGATAAATCACTTGAAACTGAGCAAATATTCACAGTCAAAATCTAAAGCTAAGGATTTCCAAATTCAAGCTCCACTGTTCAAATTAAAGACCAAAATATTAGGAATACAGCCAACATTTTAGCTCAATCTAATGGTGAACAAATTGGGAAACATGACTTGAAGTTGGCTGGTTGGCACATAAAATTTTGGAGAAAAGGAAAGATGTTTTCTCTCTTTCCTCCCAAAGTGGCTACCCTCTCAAACCTCTCTTATGTGCTAAAGTCTCTCAAAAACTAATAGTAATGACCATGAAAATTTTCTCAAAAGTTGTTCTTTTTATGGTTAATGAATGTCACTCTATTTCACTTTTTTCTTTTTTCATTAACATTTTATCTTATTTTATTGTTATTGTTTTAGTAAAATTTCTCAGTCCAAAACTTTTATCACGTTCTTTCACATTTTCTTTTGTGCTTTTCAATTAATAAATAGTCAAGTCCAAAAATTTATATTGAGACACTTTTTGCACAATCATTATCGATTATGATTAACAAGAAATACCGTGTCACTTTTTTTCCCCACTTTATTGTTGCATTTTCACTTTTTCTTTCTAATAAATTTCTACACTTTGTTTTAATTTTTTTTTCTTTTTTTGTCGTTATTTTCTTAATTATTTCCTTTTTTTTGGTTCTTTCTAGTAATAATATCTCACTCTTTTTCACTTTATTATTTTTGTATTTAGATTTTATTGGTTTTCACTGTATTTTTTATATTTCTTAATATTATTCTTTTAGTAAAACCTCTTCGTCCAAAATATATGTCACTATATTTTGCTTTCTTTTATCATCACCATCACCACCATCACCCCCACCACCATCATCTTTATTTAATCTTATTTTTTGTGCATTGTTTCCATAAGTTCCTCCGTCCAATTTTTTTATTTTTATTGTCTTTCTAGTCAAATAGCGAGTCCTAAAATTTACCGCGACACTTTCTACACAAATAATCCACTACAACTATGGAGAGTTACTATATCACTTTTTATATTTTTATTTTATATTTGTAGATTACATTTTTAAACCAATTTTCTAATAAATTTTAGGTCTTTCTTAAATCAATAATTTGTGTCGAGTCTTTCTTTTAATTTTCTGAATACCATTTAACATACTAGTAATATAATATACTATGAATGAACATTTCTCACATTATCTCATGATGTAAGTGTAATCATGATATACTATACAATATACCAAAAATACTGTGAATACCGTTTAACATACCAGTAATTACAGTATACCAATAATACTGTACCATTTAACATACTAATAATTATAGTATACCATCATTCAATAGTAATCACAGTATATATTGTGATTCAACAGTAATCTTGGTATACTATACTACATACCAAAAATATTGTAAATATTATTGAACATACCAGTAATCACAACATACCATGATTCAACAATAATCACATTATATCATGATTCAACTATAAATTATGGTATACTAGACCGTATACCAAAAACATTATGAATAATGTTTAGCTGCCAGTAATCATTGTATACCATGAGTCAACAGTAATACTTGTAATCATATACTACACAGTATACCAAGAATATTGTGAATTTCATTTAATATACAGGTAATCATAAATAGTATGATTCAACCGTAATCATAATATACTACACAATATATATCAAGAGTATTCAAAATATCAGTTTGTAACAAACAAAATATGTAAAAATAATATCTTTGTGAGTACACTTTTATTTATTCTCTTGATTCTCATCTCTAAAATTTTCTGTAGTTCAAGGGTTTGAGCAGTGCCTTTCGCGAATCACCAAGAATATTGGGTAGCACCTCGATATTTTGGGTTAATTTTCGGGAAGAACTCCATTGACCACTCCGTTCTTATTGAAGAACTATATAATTGATGATTGATCTCTATGTTTGCAGATGCCTTAAACAACTGTGGAATGCTTGTTTCCAACTCTAATATCACATGGAGAGTTATGCAACCCCTTTATTTATAATGGTAGGTGATAGAAAATTTACTTACGTATGAACTCTCTTGTTTGATTCTGATTAACACATCTGAGTTATCAAACATAACACATAAGTTGTGTAATGAGGTTGCATGCAATTTGCCACCCGGCCTTTGAGCGCCTATAATTTTGATTTGGATTGCCACATTATTTTAACATATGGTGTTATTTTGTTTGCTCTATATTTGACCGAACATTCCATGCCACTCGACACATGGCATGAGTCTAGGCCTTAAGATGAAATGGACATTGGGCTTGAAAATAAAATAAACTTATTTAATTATTAAATTCAAAATTAAAGTTTAACCGAAATGAAAATGGATTGATACGTGTAATTGGACTTTGAAAATTCAATTAAATATTTTATACTTACAAATACCCACTACTTTAAGTTTTGTCGTGTCTTAGACTTGGCGAGCCGTAGAGATGAGGCTTGAAGTACCAGTAGAGTGATTTAAAATTTTCTTTAGAGTGATTAAGTTTAGAATAGTTTAACATATTTAGCTAAAATTTCATACGCATCCACTAAGCAAACCTAGCCACATCTTGTTGTAACTGACAAACAAGCTAATTGGACGCCTCTCCCTTTAAGATTGGAGGATAATTTATAGCAATACGTCTTTGATCATTGTTAGAATGATAGAATTGCACATGAGAAGTAACATCCACGCAGTACAAGTTGAGTACTTACACTTAGAAAAGAATCTAGAATCTTTTCCTTAAGTGAAACCAGAGCAGTACAACCTTTTTTGTACTTTAAAAACTAGAAGCAATACACACAGAGGCTAACTGAAGTTCCCCACTCCTTTAGTTTCCTTCTATGTTAAGATCTATTTCACCTTAAGTAATTTGAATCCTTTAGGTTAACAATTAATAAGCCAAACCTCATGATGAAAATAAACTTACGATAGCATTGGAGGCATGTAATTCTGAAACATAAACCCATTTATCTCGATTTCATCAGGAAGTGGAACTAATCGAAGCTTCGTTGCATCTTACTTTATGGTGAGCTTTCAATTCTCAAGATCCCTTCCATTATTTGGGTGATCACTAGTCGTCATGCTCAAATTAAAGGACCCGATGCCATCACTAACTTCCCCAAATCTCTAGGTGGAGGCAACCAAGTTAGATGGCATCGTGAAATCACATCTAAGTAATGTTGCTTTTATTTGACTTCACACTCTTGGCCTGTGTCACGACCCAATATTACCTAAAGGTCATGATGACGTCCAATACTACAGCTAGGCAAGCCAACTAATACGTTAAACATAAATTAATTATTTGCGGAATAATTTTTCTAAGTTATTTTATTATTTTACTAGAAATATTAAAGAAAAAAAAAGATACCGATTAATTTAAATTCAAGATATAATACAAATTCAAATTCTACCAGTGTGTGTGCCAAGACTTGGTGTCACAAGTGTATGAGCATCTAGTAGATTATACAAAGCTTCAAATACTGTCTGAAATAAAATAGACATAATGTAAATACAAGAAGAGACACTGATAGCTGCATAACGGCTCAGAAAGGCAGCTCACCACTATGCCTCTGGATAACGTGGGTGTAAGATGATAGGTCCTCCACTAGTACTTGCCTCAGGTCCTGCACAAAAAGTACAGCAAGTATAGTATGAGTACGTAAACAACATGTACCCAGTAAGTATCATGCTTAATCTCGAAGTAGTAGAGACGAGATGGCCGACTTTGACACTCACTATGGGTCAATAATAGTAATTGAAATAACACTAGAATATCTAAATCAACATAATTTACAGAGTTAACAATAATTTATTTAACCAGCAGAAATAATTAAATTCCTTCAAACGCAACAATTTCCAAACTATTAATTAAATTCACAAACTGCAATTTGAAATGCCAAGGTATCGTATAATTATTATTAGGCATGATTTATGATGAGGTCGTACGGCCCATTCCAGAGTGTCGTGTACACTACCGAGGGACGTGCGGCGCGATCCATAGATGCGCCTATCCTGCCGAGACGTTCGACCCGCTCTACAAGAAAGGAGGACATTTTCTTATGTACCTCCGGAAGGAGAGTACATTTATTATAAGATCATTTTGAGAGAATGAACAATTCCTTTTAACAATTAAATTAATTTAAACAGAAAATTTAGCATATGAGATTTTTATCTTTTAATATTTTTCCCTAACAATTCACAATATATATATATATATCTCGAATAATATTAATTAAACAAAGAATACAATTTGTCCAAGTAATTCATGCTTTGAGTCCTAAACTACTCGGGCTTTAGCATTAATAGTAGGTACGCATGGACTCTCGTCACCTCGTGCGTACGTAGCCCCCACAATTAGCAACAATTATTAATTTAATTACCTAAGGGGTAATTTCACCCTCACAAGATTAGACACGAGACTTACCTCAACTTGCTCCAATTTAATCCACTAGAAGGCCTTTTCCACGATTATCCAACTCTGTCTGGCTCGAATCTAGCCAAAATAATTCGATACAATCACTAAAAATTATAGGAATCAATTCCATAAGAAAATACTATATTTTTCAATAAAAATCCGAAATTAACTCAAAATATAACCAGTGGGGCCCACGTCTCAGAATCCAACTAAGTTATGAAATATGAACGCCCACTCAACCACGAGTCTACCCATACCAAAATTACTAAATTCCGATAACAATTCGGCCCTCAAATCCTCAAATTTATCCAAGAGGATTTTCAAACTTTTCCAACTTAATTCACCAATTAAATGATAAAAACAGTGATGGATTTGGGTAATTTAACCAATATTGAGTCAAGAACACTTACCCCATTATTTTCTCTGAAAATCTCTCAAAAATCGTCCAAATCCAAGCTCCAAATCGTTAATAATGGAAAATGCACAACTTAAACTCTCTGCCCAGTGATGTTTTCTACACGATCGCGGACCAACTCACGCGATCGCGTAGCACAAACATTTCTGCCCAGAAAATAACCCTACACGATCGCGAAGCACAGTCTCCGCAAGCCTACGCGAAGCACAGTCTCTGCAAGCCTTCGTTTCCTCTTCGTGAACGCGGTCTTAGCCACGCGTTCGCATAGCACGGCTTGCCAAACCTATGCAATCGTGGACTCTCCCACGCGATCGCATAGTATAAAATTTCATCTGCCCAATTAACCCTACGCGATCGCATACCTTCTCACGCGATTGCGTAGAAGGAAACCAGAACCTGCAGAAACTAGAACTTCAGCTATCAAGCCAAGTCCAAAAATGATCCGTTAAGCATCCGAAACTCACCCGAGCCCCTCGGGATCTCAACCAATTATACCAACAAGTCCTGAAATATCATACAAACTTAGCCGGAACCTCAAATCACATCCAACAATACTAAAAACATGAATCACACATAGATTCAAGCCTAATGAACTTTGAAACTTTCAATTTCTACAAACGATGCCGGAACCTATCAAATCAAATCCGATTGACCTCAAATTTTGCACGCAAGTCATAAATGACATAACGGAGCTATGAAAAGTTTTGGAACTGGATTCCGACCCCAATATAAAAAAGTCAATTCTCCGGTCAAACTTTCAAATTTAAATTCTTGTTTTAGCCATTTCAAGCCTAATTTAACTACGGACTTCCAAATAAAATTCCGAATACGGTCCTAAGTCCAAAATCTCCATACAGAATTATTGAGCCGTCAAATCCTGATTCCGGGGTCGTTTTCTCAAAATATTGACCGAAGTCAAACTTAGCATTTTAAGGCCAACTTAAGGAACCAAGTGTTCCGATTTCAACCCGAACACTTCCAAATCCCGAACCAACCATCCCCGCAAGTCATAAATTAATAAAAGCTCATACGGGGAGTTTTATTTAGGGTAACGGGGTTCTAAAATTAAAAATGACCGGTTGGGTCATTATATTCTCCACCTCTTAAACAAACGTTCGTCCTCGAACGGGTTTAGAATTGTACCTGGAGTGCTAAATAAGTGTGGATATCTGCTCCGCATGCTTTCCTCGGCCTCCCAAGTCGCTTCCTTGACTGGTTGGCCCCTCCACTGGACTTTTACTGCAAAAATCCTCTTGGACCTCAGCTGGCGAACCTGTTTATCAACAATGGCAACTGGATCCTCTTCATAACTCAAGCTATTATCTAGCTGAACTGTGATAAAGTCTAACACATGTGATAGGTCGGCATGATACTTCCGGAGCATAGATACATGAAAAATCGGATGAACTCCTGATAGGCTGGGAGGAAAAGCAAGCTCATAAGCAACCTCCCCAACTCGTCGCAATACCTCAAATGGGCCTATAAACCTTGGGCTCAATTTCCCCTTTTCCCAAATCTCACGATTCCCTTCATCGGCGAAACTTTCAAGAGAACTTTTGCACCCATCATAAATGATAAATCACGCGCTTTCTGATCTGCATAACTCTTCTATCTGGACTGCGCTATACGAAGTCACTCCTAAATTAACTTTACCTTTTTCAAGGCTTCCTTCACCAAATCAGTACCATATAACTTAGCCTCACCGGGCTCAAACCATCCGATGGGCGAACGATATCGCCGACCATATAAAGCCTCAAATTGAGCTATCTCGATGTTGGATTGGAAACTGTTATTATAAGAAAACTAGGCCAAAGGCAGGAAACGATCCCACTGGCCTCCAAAGTCAATCACACATGCCCCGAGCATATCCTCCAAAATCTAAATTGTCCGCTCTGACTACCCGTCGGTCTGCGGATGAAAGGCTGTGCTGAGCTCTACCCGGGTCCCCAATTCACTCTGTACTGCTCTCCAGAAATGTGAAGCAAACTGAGGGCCTCTATTTGATATAATGGAAATTGGCACACCGTGCAACCGAACTATCTCCTGAATATAAATCTGGGCCAACCTCACTGAAGTATATGTAGTCACAACAGGAATAAAGTGTGCCGACTTGATCAACCTGTCGACAATGACCCAAACTGCATCAAACTTCCGCAAAGTCTGCGACAACCCAACTACAAAGTCCATAATGATGCGTTCCCATTTCCACTCTAGTATAGTCATCTACTAAAGTAGGCCACCTGGCCTCTGGTGCTCATATTTAACTTGCTGGCAATTTAGACACCTAGCTACATACTCAACTATATCCTTTTTCATTCGCCGCCACCAATAATGCTGCCTCAAGTCATGATACATCTTCGTAGCACCTGGATGAATAGAATACCAAGAACTGTGTGCCTCCTCCAGGATAATTTTCCTTAGTTCATCCACATTAGGAACAAATAGACGATCCTAGAGTCGCAGAACACCATCCGCTCCAATAGTAACTTCCTTGGCACCACCTCGTAGTACCATTTCTCGAAGAACCATTAAGTGTGGATCATCATACTGGCGAGCCTTGATCTGCTCAAATAGTGAAGACTGAGCTACAACACATGCAAGAACTCGGCTGGGCACTGAAATATCTAGCCGCACAAGTCTGTTGGCCAAGGACTGAATATCTGAAGCTAATGGCCTCTCCTCTGCTGAAATGAAAGCCAAATTGCCCATACTCTCCGCCTTTCTACTCAAGGCGTCTGCAACCATATTTGCTTTGCCCAGATGATACAGGATAATAATATCATAATTGTTTAGTAACTCAAGCCATCTACGTTATCTCATATCTAGGTCCCTCTTCTTGAACAAATGCTGCAAACTGCGATGATCAGTGTAAACTTCACAAGACACCCCATAAAGATAATACCTCCAAATCTTTAGAGCGTGGACAATCACACCTAAGTCCAAATCATATATCAGATAATTCTTCTCGTAGGGCTTCAGCTGACGTGAAGCATATGCAATTACTCGCCCTTCCTGTATCAATACACAACCCAAGCCAACGTGTGAAACATCATAATACACTGTATACGTCCCCGAACCGGAAGGCAACACTAACACTGGTGTTGTAGTCAATGCTGTCTTGAGCTTCTGAAAAAAGCTCACCTCACAATCATCGGACCATTGGAACGGAGCACCTTTCTAGGTTAATTTGGTCAAAGGTGTTGCAATAGATGAAAAACCTTCCACGAACCGACAATAATAACCTGTTAAACCCAGAAAACTCCTGATCTCAGTCACCGAAGTGGGACGATTCCAATTCTGAACTGCCTCAATCTTTTTGGGATCAACCTTAATACCCTCACCCGATACAAATGCCCCAAAAATGCTACAAATGCTAGCTAGAACTCTCATTTGGAGAACTTAGCATATAGCTTTTGTTCCCGCATTGTTTGAAGCACTACTCTCATATGCTGCTCATGCTTCTTCTTACTGTGCGAGTAGATCAAAATGTCATCAATGAAGACAATGACAAATGAATCAATATATGGCATGAATACCCTGTTCATCAGATCCATAAACGCTGCCGGGGCGTTAGTTAAACCGAATGACATCACCAGAAACTCATAATGACCATATCTAGTCCGGAAAGCAGTCTTCGGAACATCTTAATCTCGAATCTTCAACTGATGGTACCCCGACCTCAAGTCGATCTTAGAGAATACCCTAGCACCCTACAACTGGTCGAATAGATCATCAATACGCGGCAACGGGTACTTGTTCTTAATAGTGACTTTGTTCAATTGGCAATAATCAATACATATTCACATTGTTCCATCCTTCTTCTTCACAAATAATACCGGTGTACCCTAAGGCGATACACTCGGTCTGACGAACCCTTTGACTAGTAACTCCTCAAGCTGTTCTTTCAATTCCTTCAATTCTTTTGGAGCCATGCCATATGGTGGGATATATATAGGCTGGGTATCTGGAGCCAAGTAAATACAGAAATAAATATCACGATCAGGTGGCATACCTGGAAGATCTGAAGGAAATACAATGGAGAACTCCTGAACTACAGGCATTGAATCAATAGTCGGAGTCTGCAGTAGTATCCCGAACATAGGCTAGATAATCTAAATAACCCTTCTCAACTATGTGTTGAGCCTTCATAAAAGAAATGACTCGATTAAATGAACTAACAGACAAACCCTTCCACTCCAGCCTAGACAATGCTGGAATAGCCAAGGTAACCATCTTGGCATGACAATCTAGAATAGCATGATATGGAGATAACCAGTCCATACCTAGGATAATTTCAAAATCGGTCATCTCAAGCAATAGGAGATCTGCTCTAGTTTCATAACCACAGAATGTAATAATACAGGACCGATAGATCCGATTCACGACAACAGAATCGCCCACAGGAGTGGACACATAAATAAGAGTACTCAAGGACGCATAAGAAACACCCAGGAATAGAGCAAATAGAGATGACACATATGAATACGTAGATCCTGGATCAAATAATACTGAGGTATCTTTGCCGCAAACAGGAATAATACCTGTAATCACGACATCCGAGGCCTTTACATCTGGTCTGGCCGGAAAAGCATAGAACCGAGCTGGAGTGCCAACTGGCTAGCCTCCACCTGGCTGACCTCCACCTCTAGGATGGCCCCTACCCACCTGTCCTCCACCTCTTGATGGTCGGACTACTGGTGGAGCAACTGGTAAGGTAATCATAGGCTACTGACCCTGCTGCACCAGTCTACCCCGAAGCCTGGAGCAGAATCTCTGTATGTGACTGGTATCCCCACACTCGTAGCAACCTTTCGGTGCGATAAGCTGCTGACTAGAGGTCTGGCCCTGGTGTCCTAAATACCCACTGGAAGAACCTTGGATAGCTGGTGGGCGGTAAGAACTCTCTGGTATAACACTGAGATAGGGTCGCACTGGAGCACCTCGAGGAGGCGGTGGTGCTGGATATAGGGGCCTGCTGGACTGCCCATTCGCAGATTGTCCTCTACCCCCCTAGACGGAGCACCTCTAAACTCTCCAGAATATCTAAACCGTTTATCTTTCATAACCTTCTCTCGCCTCCGCTAACGTACGCCCTCAATCCTGCGGGCTATCTCCACGACTAGTTCATAAGAAGTACTTATCTCAACCTCTCGAGCCATAGTGGCCTGAATGCCAGTATGTAAACCCACAACAAACCTCTGCACTCTCTCCGCCTGAGTAGGGAGTATCATAAGTACATGGCGAGATAACTCAGAGAACCTCGCGTCATAATAGGTCACTAACATCTGACCCTGCTGGAGTTGCTCAAACTGAAACCGCAACTCTTCCCTCTAAGAGGGTGGAATATACCTGTACAGAAAAATACGGGTGAACGTGTCCCAAGTCATGGGAGAGCATCTACTGGTCTGCCAAGAACATAAGACTGCCACTATCTACGGGCTCTGCGCTCTAGCTGAAAAGTAGCAAAGTCTATCCCATGAGACTCCAATATCCTCATATTGTATAGTTTATCCTTGCACCGATCAATGAAATACTGGGGATCCTCATGTCGCTCACCCCCAAAGATAGGAGGATGTAGTCTAGTCCATCTATCCAATAGTTTTTGCGGATCAGCGATTGCATCTGGCCTGGGCTCAGGTGTAGCTGCTGCCACTGGCTGGGCTCCAATCACGGGTAGTGCACCTTGGGTCTGATATACAATAGCTGCCTGCCGATGAGCATGTGTGGTAGGGGTCTGTGCTCCCCCGCCCGCCTGAGAGGTGGCTGGGTCTGCCGAAAATAAACCGGCCTGAGTCATAGTGTCCATGAACCGCAACACACGACCCATGACATCGTGAAATCCCGGTGCAGATGTGAAATCCACCGGAGCTGGCTCTACCACAAGCACCTCACCCTGTTCCTCAACAATGGGATTCTTTGCTGGACCCACTGGCGGCATAACTGGAATAGTCCTGGGACGTCCTTGCCCCCTAGCACGGGTTGGAGCCATCCCTCGGCCTCTAGCAACTGGGAGGAGTAGCTTTTTCCTGGTCTGGAACCTCATTAGAGTGTGTTCTCACCATATGTAAGAGAATAAGAGAAGGATATTTAGTACTACATCAATTGCACAATGGAATATGAAGAAAGGTAGTTTCCTAACACCCTATAGCCTCTCAAAGATAAGTACAGACATCTCCGTACCGATCCACAAGACTCTATTAGGCTTGCTCATAACTTGTGAAACCTACGTGAACCTAGTGCTCTAATACCATGTTGTCACGACCCAATTTCACCTAAAAGGTCGTGATGGCACCCAACAATACAGCTAGGCAAGCCAACTAATATGTTAAACATAAATCAATTATTTACGGAATAATTTTTCTAAGTAATTTTATTATTTTACTAGAAATATTAAAGAAAAAAAAGATACCGATTAATTTAAATTCAAGAAATAATACGAATCCAAATTCTACTAGTGTGTGTGCCAAGACCTAGTGTCACAAGTGTATGAGCATCTAGTAGATTATACAAAACTCCAAATATTATCTGAAATAAAATAGACAGAATGTAAATACATGAAGAGACACTGGTAGCTGCAGAACGGCTCAGAAAGGCAGCTTACCACTATGCTTCTCGATAACGTGGGTGTAAGATGATAGGTCCCCACTAGTACTTGCCTCAGGTCCTACACAAAAAGTACAGCAAGTATAGTATGAGTACGTAAACAACGTGTACCCAGTAAGAATCTGTAAGTCCCCGGAAAAGTTTTCTAACGATTTAATATTTTAAAGTATGCCATCGGTATTTGGGAATAACGTGTTAGAGTATTAAAGGAGACCCATGGGATAGAACCACATTATTTGGAAACGAAAAGTATATGTTTAAGGTGTGTTGAAACATACTAAGGAGTTTTGTGAATGGAAAGAATTCGTGTGGAACAAGTAGGATACATTAAGTGGAAAGGATGTCTCAATTCGTACAAGATTCTACTTCAAATGTATGCTGCTACCAAAGTAAAATGACTTATGAGGTGATCTACCTATCAAATTAAAGTTCTTTGAGTCTAGTTTCTAACGTTCAAACCGTTCGTCATTCGGACATTCCTATAAAGAGTTATGATCAAATACCCAAAGGATGGCCTGTAGCTGGCAAGGCTATGTTAAAACCAGGCTTTAGCTTGGCGAGGCCAGGCTAAAGCGAGATAAGACCAGGCTTTAGCCTGGCGAGGCCAGGTCTGTAGCCCGGTCCATAATTTCGGAGTATCCATTTTCATATGTTTTAAACCCGGCCCTATTCCGTTAAAACACCTACCTTGGACCATTTTAATCATATTTTCTGAGATTTTGAGAGTGATAGGGAGAGAGTCCTAGAGGGAGAAGTGGATATTCATCAAAATTTCTCTTCAACTCTCACTTAAAACCTTGAAGATTATCACGAGGGGCACCTAGGTCTTCTTCCTAAGAGGTAAGATTCTACATCCTAACCCTTAATTTTGAATTTTGTCTAGAATTGGGTAATTAACAAGATAATATTTGGGCATGAAAGTTGTTTATTTTACATGCATGTATTATCAAAGGGTGTAGGGAGATTGATGAGCTAAGAATGGTAAAGATTGGGTTGGGTATGATGGAATCCTCCATAAAAGGACCTTGAAATCTTGATGCACACCTAGTGTTTGATAATATGCTCAAATGAGCTAAAACCATGTTCATCTTCCTAATTATGGTTTACTTTTGTTATGTTTCTAAATAGATTGAAGTTGCTAGAATTTTTGGAACGTCGTAGTAATTTAAGAAAAAGCTCAAAACAAGATATGTTGGCTAAGCTCTTCTTTAAGAGTTGGAATTCTCATTATCCTTGTGAGTTCCGAGATGTTGATTATAAATCGAGTATTCTGATAAGTTTTGTGATGAAGATATATGTTCAATTCGTATTTCAAATGATCTTATCATATTGCATTATAAACTGAGGATGTGTCCCAAACTATGGATTACGTATCCATATGCTATAATTTCTAGTCGTGATTTATGTGAAAGGTATTATGCCAAGTTGTGTAGAGATTATGATTATGATACACCTCCACCCGCATACATTGGGGTGAGGCGGTACGACCGCTTTGTGTATGGTTTTGGTATTTTGGTGGCACCACCACCCGCATACATTGGGGTGAGGCGGTACGACCGCTTTGTGTATGGTTTTGGTATTTTGGTGGCACCACCACCCGCATACATTGGGGTGAGGCGGTACGACCGCTTTGTGTATGGTTTTGGTATTTTGGTGGCACCACCACCCGCATACATTGGGGTGAGGAGGTATGACCGCTTTGTGTATGGTTTTGGTATTATTGTGACACCACCACCCGCATACATTGGGTGAGGCGTTATAACCGCTTTGTGTAGCTTCTTGGTACTGTGGTTATACATCTACCCGCATACATTGGGGTGAGACAGCAGGGCCGCTTGATTAGAGTTGTGGCATTGTACGCACACTTCCACCTGCTTACATCGGGTGAGGCGGCGGGGCCGCTTTTTATGAAGATGGTTATATAGGATCTCATCTTAAATCCTATAAATGTGATTGATAGCTTTTAATAAGCTTTCTTTGGTTGAGGCAGTTATCTATATTATTCTATTGCCGCACTGGTTCATCATAATTATCTTGTATTTTTAAATTCTTAAATTGGTGTTTAGTTTTCATACTAGTTCTATTCGACGGTACTAACGTCCCTTTTGCCGGAGGTGCTACATCTTTAAATGGATGCAGGTGGTTCCACAGCAGGAGACATTGATCAGTGATAGCAGTACACCTTCTTCCCAGCTGACTTGGTGAGCCCCACTTCATCCCGGGGTCATGTATCTTTTGTACCTTGTGTATTCTGTTTGAGGTATAGCCGGGGCCTTGTTGTCGGTATTATCATCGTACTCTTCTTTATCCATAGAGGCTTCATAGACATAGTGTGGGTTGTGTATTAGTGCTGGGAAAGACAAAATATGTTATGTTGTGGTTATATTACTTGTCCATTAGAGACATTAAAAATGATGAAGCTATTGGAAATAAATTGGTATTGTAGACATGAACACGTTTTCGTCTAATTAATGAAAATGTGTATTATCTCCATTCTTGGATGAGTTTGGGTAGAATGAAATCTAACAGGCTTGCTCAGTTGGGTTTACTCGGTTGAGCGCCGGTCGCGCTCCTCGTTTTGGGGGGTGACAATATCAAGCCTAATCTCGAAGTGGTAGAGACGAGATGGCCGACTTTGACACTCACTATGGGTCAATGATAATAATTGAAATAAAACTAGAATGTCTAAATCAACATAATTCACAGCATTAACAATAATTTATTTAACCAGCAGAAATAACTAAATTACTTCAAACGCAACAATTTCCAAATTATTAATTAAATTCACAAATTGCAATTTGAAATGCCAAGGTATCGTATAATTATTATTAGGCACGATTTCTGCCAAGGTCGTATGGCCCGTTCCAGAGTGTCGTGTACACTGCCGAGGGACGTACGGCGCGATCCATAGATGCATCTATCCTGCCGAGGCGTTCGGCCTGCTCCGCAAGAAAGGAAGACATTTTATTATGTACCTCCGCAAGGAGAGTATATTTATTATAAGATCATTTTGAGAGGATGAACAATTTCTTTTAACAAATAAATTAATTTAAATAGAAAATTTAGCATATGAGATTTTCATCTATATATATATATATATATATATA
>AWOL01S0013084.1:189742-207566 GCA_000715115.1 Nicotiana otophora | reverse complement strand
ATATATATATATATATATATATATATATATATATATATCGAATAATATTAATTAAACAAGTAATACTATTTGCATAAGTAATTCATGCTTTGAGTCCTAAACTACCCGGACTTTTGCATGGCGTGCCTATTTATATTATTTCAGTATATGGCACTAAGTTCACATCTCACTTTTGAAGAGTTGTTCAGCAGGAGTTGGGTACACAGGTTGAACTTGGCACAACTATTCGCCCACAAATGGATGGTCAGTCTGAGCGGACTATTCAAGTTCTTGAGAATATGTAGAGAGCTTGTGTGATTGTCTTTGTAGGTCACTGGGATCAGTTCTTTCCTTTGGTGGAGTTTTCTTAGAATAACAGTTATTAGTCCAACATACAAATGGTCACGTATAAGGCTTTGTATGGTAGACAATGACGTTCTCTTATTGGTTGGTTTAAGCATGTCGAGGCTAGGTTGTTGGGTACAGATGTGATACATGATGCTTTGGAGAATGTGAGGTTGTTCAAGAATTCAGACAACTCAGAGTAGACATAAGAGCTATACAGACAAGAAGGTTCGTGATGTGACATTTATGGAGAGTGAGAAGGACTTTTAAAAGTTTCACCCAAGAAGGGCGTAATGGGGTTTGGGAAGAAGAAAAAGTTGAGTCTGAGGTTTATTGGACCATCTGAGGTGTTGGAAAGAGTTGGTGAGGTTGTTTATAGGCTTGGTTTGCCTCTTAGCCTGTCGGGATACATTCAGTATTTCATGTTTCTATGCTTCGGAGGTATAATGTCACGACAAACAATTCTGCCAATAGTTGTGATGGTACCTAATGGATATAGGTAGGTAATCCAACATTCAAGCATAGATCAAACTAAGCATAACAAGATATAATAATTCCAAGATAGCATAAATAAGCGGAATAAGTCTTTCTACAACAGTAAATGCAGTGATACCACAATAATAAATCCGCCAAAACCTAGTAGTACAGAGTCGAGCTCTAAGATAAGATGAAACGGAATATCTCAATAATAATAATACTATATGAAATATAAATAATAGTATGATAGTGGAAATGGAGGGGACTCCAAGTGTCTAGGGTCGATCAAGCAGCACTACCTCAAGTCTCCTCAGTTAGATATTAGGCACCTTCCTAAGGTCCACTCGAGCCAATTCCAGAATATGCACAAAAACGTGCAGAAGTATAGTATGATTACGGACAACATGTACTCATTAAGCATCAAGACTAACCTCGGTGAAATACTGACGAGGTCAACTCGAGCCAATGCCAGAATCTGCACAAAAACGTGCAGAAGTATAGTATGAGTACATACAACATGTTCTCATTAAGTATCAAGACTAACCTCGGTGAAGTAGTGACGAGGTTCAAGTCATGCAATACTTACCACCAAGTAAACCTATACAATCCAAGCATATATAGCAAGATAACAAAAGGAGACACAAAATCAACAGGAGATATATCCCAGAATATTATATCAACATCGATAGTTCTATCTCGATTAACAAGTCCAAAGCATATAACAGAGGCATCAAGTAGCATGTTAAAATATAGACACAGAAAGAATATAGTATGTATGATATGGCATAAAGGATTCACTTGAATGGTCAAAGCTTCCATCTTTATACTCAACAACTCATTATATCGGATCCCACATCACAATCAACCATAAACACATCGATTTCTCACAACATGCATATATGCCATCAAGAGAGAAACATGAGAGGAAGACCCTAGGGGGATGGATTCAAATTCACACGATGAACGGTATGTGGCCAGCACGTCCAATGCACAACAAAGACCTCATTCCAAAATAACATTACATCACAATCATTGCACAGTAAAGACCTCGCATAAAAAAAATAATATCACATCACAGTCATCGCATGGTGAAAATATCGTGCCATATCCATATCAATCCGTTCAAAATATCCAAATGTACCATATTCATAACAGTCCAAAACAACTCATCCATCTCTAGGAATGCATATACTCGTAAAACAATTAATACGATGCACATGAACAAAGTCAATAAAAGTGCAGATGTGTGTTCATGATAATAAGTATGTCTAAGGCTAAATCAGGTAAATAAATAATCTCACGAATAGCCCATCATGGCGCAATACGATAAAATAAGACTAAACATGATTTTTAGCATGCAATAATAGCTTGCAGAGTTATACAATTTATTTAGAAACATAAATCATAGAGGCACAAAATCAAATAAGGCATAAGAAAGGCTAAAGTCTATCCCAATCATGAATCGCCCATAACACCAACATAAGCGCTCATCACCTCGCATATACATTTCTTCCAACACGTAAAAGTTAAGGAAATAAGGTCAAATCCTAAGGGTTATTTTCCTCAATCGAAAATTGGGCAAAATACTTACCTTAGCAAGTCAAATCAACCCTCTGAAATCGCCTTTTCTTTAGACTAACACTTTTGTAAGGTTTACTTAACAACTTTAACCACTAACTAAATATTATATAGACATCTCATTCCCCAAACCTAGTCTAAGTTTAAAGAGCCACCTCAGGTGGATATTAAGGGATGCCTAACACCTTCCCCTTATAATAACTAGAACCCTTACCCAAATCTCACTGGTTAGTAGACCATTAGGATATTCATTTCACAGACTTATATTTATCCTAATATACCTTAAATATTAGGTGAAAACTCTATTTTATCAACATCTATTTTTGTTTTGACTAGTGCAAAATATGGTACAACAAGGACGAAGGTTTATTTAAGAGGCGGAGAATATAACGACCCGAGCGGTTGTTTTGATTTATTGAACCTTATTTCCCTATTTGATACTTCCCATAGATGTTTTTGATGTTTTATGACTTGTGGTAATGGATTATTTGGTTCCCAATAGATTCGAGAATGATTTAGAACACTTAGTTCTTAAATTGAGGCTTCAGGCTAGAAAAGTTGACCAAAGTTAACACTATAGGTAAACAACCTAGGATTGGTATTTTAAAGGTTGTAATAGGTTCTTATGATTATTTTGAACTTGGACATATGTTTGTTTTGGGTTCGGAGTGGCCTGGGGTTAATTCGGTGCTTCTAGTCAGAAGACAATATTTTGAACTAAAGAAAGTTTGAGATTTGCGGTTGATGCTTGGTTCTTGGTTTTGTTGTTGTTTCTAATATTTTGAGCTTTTAAACAACTTTTTATAGCGAATATAGACTTGTTAGGATGATTGAACGAGATCCCGGGTGTAACGCCCCGACCGGTCGTTTTGAGCTCTAGCGCGCCATTCGGCGGTTTGAGGCCATGAACAGCTTCACTTCAGGTATTATGACTTATACGCGTGGTGGGAATTGAAATTTCAGAAGTTCAGAATTTATTTGAAAATAAAATTCTCATTTCGGAAGCTTTAAGTTGGAAGAATTGACTAAGGTTGGATATTTGAGTAAACGGCCTTGGAATCAGGATTTGAAGGTTCCAGCAGGTTCGTATGATGATTTTCGGACTTAGGCGTATGTTCGGAATCGGGTTTTGGATACCCTGGGAGCGTTTCGGCACCTATTATGGAATTTAACATTTTGGAAGAATTCCATAAATTTGGGTTGAAGTGTATTTTAATGTTACGAAATCCGTTTGGAATTCGGAGTCCTAGAATAGCTATGTATGGTGATTCCGGTATTGGGAGTGCGTCCGAAAGTGGATTTGGAGGTCCGTAGGTCATTTTGGAGTCGTTTGGTGAAAGTTAGAAATTTGAAGGTTTTTGAGAAGTTTGACCGGAAGTGGACTTTTTGATATTGGGGTCGGATTCCGATTTCGGAAGTTGGAGTAGGTCTGTAATGTCAAATGTCACTTGTGTGCAAAATTTGAGGTCAATCGGACATGATTTGATAGGTTTCGGCATTGAATGTAGAAGTTTGAAATTATTAAATTCACTAAGCTTGGAATGGGGTGCGATTCATGAATTCGACGCTGTCTGATGTGATTTGAAGGCTCGACTAAGTTTGTAATGTATTTTGGGATGTGTTGGTATAATTGGTTAGGGTCCTGAGGGCCCCCCGGTGGATTCCGGGTAGTTAACGGATCGAGTTTGGACTTGGAAGAAAATATGAGGCACCTGATATCTGGTGTGATTGCACCTACACAAAAAGGGCCGCAGGTGCGAGCCAATGGTCGCAGGTGCGGTTTGGGCGAAGCTAGGCAGTGACCGCAGGTGCGAAGGTTTGTCCGCACCTGCGAGGTCACAGATGCGGAAGTGCGTCGCAGGTGCAAAAATGAGAGAAGAATCTGGGAGCGTAGGTGCAAGGGTATGTCCGCACCTGCGAAGGCGCAGATGCGGAAGGAAAGGCGCAAGTGCGGAGTCGAGCTAGGAAGAGGGAATGCACAGGTGCGATGTTTTGGCCGCACCTGCGAGACTGCACATGCGACAAAGAGGCTGCAGGTGCGGAAGTCGGTGCTGGGCAGTGTATCCTTTAAAGAGAGGGTTTGGCTCTATCTCATTTCATTTCTCCCGTGGGAGACGATTTTGGAGCACATTGGAGTGCCATATTCTTCAATCATAATGGGGTAAGTGTTTTCCTCACAATTGTGAGTTAAATACATGAGTTTATATGGATTTGAACATGGACATTAGTATCAATTGTGGGGTTTTAGTAGAAAATCTAGAATTTGATATTTTTGGATTTTGACCAGGAAATTGGGCATGGAATTGAGAATAAACTATATATTTGAGTTCGTGAGGTTATGGGTAAAGTTATCTTCAAATAATTTCTAATCCGGGCAAGTGGGCCCGAGGGTGATTTTTATCGACTTTTCGATCGGGGTTAGAAATTGTTATAACTTGGATTATATTGAGTATTTGAGTATATAGTAATGGGTTTGCATAATTATTTGGCTAGTTTTGGGGCGTTGTGCATCAATTCAAGTTGTTTGAAGGGCTCGGAGGCCGGTTATGGAACTACAGAGCGAGGTAAGTCTCCTTCCTAACCTTGTAAGGGGGAATTAACTTCATAGGTGAACTAAATTATTGTGTGCTTCTATTTGTGGGGGCTACGTACGCACGCGGTGACGAAAGTCTGTACGTAGCTACTACCTATGCCTACGTTCGGGTAGTTGTAGGATCACATTATGCCATGTTGATATTGTTATTGATTTATGTTTATTGTTTGCCTTGAGAAGGAGCGAGATTGAGTCTGCTTATTAAATATTTTAAAAGGAGTTGAAATTGAAGAACTTAAGATTTAAAAGGTTTCATTTGAACTTCCTAATTTTGAAAAAAATTGAGGAATAATATAATAGCTGAAGAAATCTATGTGTAACCGCATTGTATGTATGTTTCGCGAGGGGGGTAATTTCCTTAAAAAGCTACAAGCTGAATTTCCCTTATTTTGAAAAGAATCAATAAAGATATATGATTTTAATGTTAAATTTATATTTGATCGCAAGCGGGGTGATTCCTTAAATTTATGTTCCGCAAGAATCAATAAAGATATATGATCCGCAAGCGGGTTGATTCCTTAAATTTATGTTTGACCGCGTCGCATGTGTGATTCGCGAGCAGGGTATTTCCTACTACTCTCATGGGAGCGAGCCGTTCACCTCGACAGATTAAATAGATGCATCTATCGTTCGCACCATTTGACCCTCTGGCAGTGCACAGTTTAAATATTTGCTGGATCGGGTCGTACGACCTCGGCATGATTTGCGCATGCTTGTATTGCTTGCCTTGAAATTTATAAATAATGATATTGCCTCCCTGGTTTGAGATAAATTGATAAATGATGAAATGTGAATTTGGAAACCTCTTATTAATAAAGAAATTGTTTACTTGATTCATGATTTTCTTGAGTTTACTGCCGTTTTTAATAAATCCATGACTAATTATATTATTGATGGCCACAGAAAGTATCGAAGTCGACCCCTCGTCACTACTTCTTCTAGGTTAGGCGGGATACTTACTGGTTACGCGTTGATTTACGTACTCATACTACACTTGTTGCACGTGTTGTGCAGGTACATATATGACTAGTAGCCTTGTAGGCGCAGAAGCGCGGTTATTATGGGGAATTAGTTAAGCTGCATCTTATGTACGACCCGCAGCCAGCAGAGTCTCCTTCAGAGTATTGTACTTTCTTTCCTGTCCAAATTTGTAATCTGGACAGTTATTGTATTTTATTTTAAATTCCTAGAAAATGCTCGTGCACTTGTGACACCGGGTTCTGGGATGATTATGGGATGTTCAGTATTGAAATTGGAAAACATTGTTATTATTCAGTAAATCCATCTTTTACTAGTTAGATTGAAGTAAAATTTACGATTTCAAAAATATTAAAATGAGAATTTAACTAACTATTTAGTGTTGTCTTGCCTGACAGTGGTGTCCGGCGCCATCACGACCTTTAACGGATTTTGGGACGTGACAACATGGTATTAGAGCGCTAGGTTCATGTAGGTCTCACGAGTCATGAGCGAGTCTAGTAGAGTCTTGCGGATCGGTACAGAGACGTCTGTACTTATCTTTGAGAGGCTACAGGACTATTAGGAGCACTTCCCTTCTTGATTCCTCATCGTGCGATTTGATTCCTTTGAGGCTTATGCCTTCATTTCATTCCCATTCAATCATATGCGACGTGAAGCGCTGGTTGTAAATCGGGAATTGAGGAATTATAAATGGTACTATAGATGTGGTGGGCGATGTTTCTCCTTGCTTACTTGATTGGACTATTGTCGCCACCTTGTGGAAGGATATTCTGTCATTTCATCCCAATAACTGTACTTCTGAGAGCTTTGAGGCTATGCACAGGTTGCTATGATGCTCAGGAGTTATTATTGCACAGTATTGATATGATGGTAGGATGCTTGCCTATGTGTCGGGGCAGTGAATGACTTGGAAGGAGGTTTACTTAGTGTATGGTTCCAAGATTCAATATCTTATTTCGGAGGAGGAAAAGCAATTGGCCTATGAATGTCCAGATTTGGGTTTATGGAGTAACGAGGCTTGGTATTTTCTAGTGTGATGGAATCTTCTTCCGAGGTGTGGTGTCGTCGTCCTTGATTGAATGTGTTAAGTTCGCCGGTGTTATGATTTTCTTCGATTCTCCTTTGGGGCAGGGTAGCATATGGGTTCTGTGGTAGGATGACTACACGCCTTGAGAAAGTTTAGAGTGATTTGGGATTCATGGTGGACCGTGACTAGGTCTACGGACTTAATTTGGAGTATTGGCTGCTATATTGAGGAAGATTAGGTGTGACATGAGGGAGTTGCTTGATATGAAGGAGGATACAACATGACTTTGGATTGGAATATATTGTCGCACCTTTAGTTGATGTCCATGAGGAATGAACGGACCTGTACAGCTAGTGAATGAGCACGGGCTCAGGATGGGTTACTGATTTCGTAGTTATTGTACCTAGTGCAGTGGCATTTGATGATGTCGGCATGGAATTTCCACATGTGAGTTATCTCCTGTGAGCAGGTTAGCGGTTGTGTGGTGTTGATGGGGCTTTCCCGAAAGAATTCTACTGGTTATCCGTCAAAAGGTCGAATATGTGAATGTGGTTAGTGATTTAGAGTGTTCATGAAAGGTCAAATGGAAGTATTTCGAGGAATTTGGTGAGTTGGTTGTGCAAGATCAGTTCAACGATGAAGAAAGAATCTTGGCGGGTTCTAGAGTTATGCAATGGTAACTTCAAGCTAAGTGGGAGAGTTCCACCGCCTACGGTTGGATTGCATGGTCGGCTAATTGTGATATTTCTGGTTATCGGCATATTGATGGGATATTATGACTAAGGAAGAGAGAACATTAGCGGTAATTTGAGCAAAGGATTGAGGAATGTGTGCTATAGTAGGCCTTATTGACTCGTGTTCAGGTTTTGGGAAGATTTAGGATTTATGCTTCGTGTAAAGGTGATTTACAAGGAAAGTGATTCAGCCGAGTGCTTCTTGAGAGGGCGTTCATGTGCTTGTAGAGCCTGGGAGTTTGATTATATTCGGGACCAAGTCAGAGTGGGTGACTCTCAACAATGGTCCTAGTAGATTCAAAAGTTAAAGTGTGGTGCCTAAGGATTTCGAGTCCGTAGTATGGTTGAGTATTGAGCTGTTGCAGCGGATTATAAAAGTGTCTTGGAGTGTTCTAAGTTATCTTCGGTAGCGGTGTAGCAATGGAAGAATGGGAGAAAATGACTTCATAATTGTAAAGGAAATAACAGAATGGGTGTACCAGTTGAAGATGCAGATGTGCGCACAAGGAGGGTGTGAGATGGTTACTGGGTTTTGGGGACAATGTGGTCTCGTGAGATAGGGTCACTCGGGATGAGTGCGGATTGAGTTCGTTATATTGATAAAGGAGCTGTTGTTATTTCTAAGGGAGATCCAGAGTAAATTAAGAGAAGTCGGGTTTGGTTAGCAATGGTTGAATTGGCATGATGATGGCAATGATCACCTCCTTCAGCATGTTGAGTTGTGCATGTAATTTGTGGCGATACGTACGAGGTTTGACGGCCATCGTAATTGATTTTTATTTTGGGGCATTCGAGCATTTTGGCATGTTATGTGTAGACGGATCCCGGAAGGATTATGGTGGTTTGAACCACTACTCGAGGTTTGTATTTTCTGTGGTCATGGAAATTTGGCTATTTGTTACAATGGTTCTCTTGAAATGAGCTAAGTAAAATATTTCTATATGATGAAGTGTTTACCCTATTGGTGGTTCCTGAGTTATGATGAAATTCTTGTACTCTTTCACATTGGCATGACTAAGTGCAGTGATCGGCATGGGATTTGGAAGTTGAGGATCAAGGTTACAGTTTGGTGTCGACAATAAAGTCAAGAGCTCGGATGAGCGGGAAAGGATTCAGATGGTTAGAGTAAGCTGGTATTGTCTTTGGCGTCACCTGAGATCGGTGCTTGGTGTGAAGAGGCTTTGCATACTATATGCGGATTCTTGAATTGCTTCACAAAGTCAGTGTGGCCGGTGGTATGGGCATGCGAAAGGTCATGAGAGCATATCCCACGAGAAGGTTGTATAAGTGTGACATGTAGTCACTTGATTGATTGAAGAATGGAAACCAAGTATGAAGATTGTGGTAATATCGCTAATTGAGAAGTTATGCCTCGAGGGCGCTTGGTTCATTGGTTGTGGACTGTGGGAGTTTGTTTCGGTTATGATGGTTGTTCTCATGTGTTATGGGAAAATAGGGTTATTATGGATCCTTGAAAGGTTATTAGCCTAGTACGGTGGGATCAGAATCGGCTTGAGGTCTGTGGATAGATTTAAATATGAATATGGGCTTTATATCAGGCCAGATATGTTCATTTCAGCATAGCGCTCCTTGTGGAGGAGTATTCGGACGTTGGATGTCGTTTCGTCGTCGGCTATTTCATGTAATACTATATTGTGTCGTGTGAGTTGTGAAATGGCTTGGTAAATTTCTTATGTGTTAGGGTTCTACATAGCGATGGTGTTATGTGAGCAGGATGGCTCTCGAGATTCAAATCATATGTCGCACCTTAGTTGTGCTTGAGTTTTGTAGCGTATGGCGCTATCTGTCTCCCTAGGGATGGTATTATGCACTTAGCGTGCTTGTGGCCAATGTTCGGGTATTTTATGGTAATGAGCATTCTAGCCCGGTAAGTATTTCCTTATAGATTTTGTGTTGATCGGGTGGCACACCGCCACGGGTATGTTGTTTGGATCAGGTTGCACGCCGCAACAGTATGATATTGAGTACAGTTCCCTATATTCTATTTTGTGTGTTTTGTGTCCCATTTTTCGAGGAAGGTCTGTAACACCTTTTCGGGTGTCTAGTTAGTTACGTGGGTTGAGTAGTTCTTTCCAAAGTTCATTTTCCTCATGTATCACGTTGAGTTTGTAGCTTATTGGCACATTGTGGCATCACATGAGACTTTTTGCAGCGTCTGAGGTGGCTTATTGCCTGAATAGCTTATGCTGGGTGAGACGAGATTATTGGATCCGGGATCAGTGCGATCAGATTATATGAAGTATAGTAAAGAGAAAATACCATTATTTGGTTATAATGGGGTGACGATTCTAGTCAGGAGGAGAGACTCAATGATTTGTTGACTCGGCAGTTGGTTATGAATTTCTACACGTCTCTTCCGTCGTGGTGGTATTGCAAGAGTTAGAACCAGAGTTATATATGTCATGAGGTGCAGGGTAAGCATCAGATTTGGGGAATGTTGGCTATTATTATCAGAGAATGTTATTATGGCCATGTGGATGTGCGGTGCATGGTGTGAATTCAGCAAAGGTATGCAGTCATGTTTTGGTACATCGTGTGGTGATTAATACGATGTTCGTATGTTGGAAGCAGGCTTGGCAGAGAATTTTGGATGTTGGAACTGGGCTCTAAGTCTTATTTGACTAAATAAAAAGAGAATATCTTCAGATTTGATCAAGCTAATATGCTCAACTAAGTTGTGGTAGCACGGGTCGGTGCACGAGGTGTTAAGCAGTGATTTCAGACAACTCCAGAGCAGTTCTTAGCACGTTCGAGGACGAACGCATGTCTAAGTGGGAGAGAATGTAATGACCCGACCGGTCATTTTGAGCTCTAGCTCGTCGTTCGGCGGTCTGAGGCCATGGGCAGCTTCACTTCAGGTATTATGACTTGTACGCGTCGTCGGAATTAAAATTTCGGAAGTTCAGAATTTATTTGAAAAGAAAATTCCCATTTCAGAAGCTTTAAGTTGGAAGAATTGACTAAGGTTGGATTTCTGAGTAAAATGCCTCGGAATCAGGATTTGAACATTCCATAAGGTTTGTATGATGATTTCGGACTTGGGCGTATGTTCGGAATAGGATTTTGGATACCCCGAGAGCGTTTCGGCACATATTGTGGAAGTTAACATTTTGGAAGAATTAAATTAAATTTGGGTTGAAGTGTATTTTAATGTTATCGATATACGTTTGGAATTCGAAGTCCGAGAATAGGTCTTATGGTGATTCTGGTATTGGGAGCGCATCCGGAAGTGGATTTGGAGGTCCGTAGGTAATTTTGGAGTCGTTTGGCGAAAGTTAGAAATTTGAAGGTTTTTGAGAAGTTTGACCGGAAGTGGACTTTTTGATATCAGGGTCGGATTCCGATTCCAAAAGTTGGAGTAGGTCCGTAATGTCAAATGTGACTTGTGTGCAAAATTTGAGGTCAATCGGACGTGATTTGATAGGTTTCGGCATCGAATGTAGAAGTTTGAAATTATTAAATTCACTAAGCTTGGAATGGGGTGCGATTCATGAATTCGACGCTGTCTGATATGATTTGAAGGCTCGACTAAGTTCGTAATGTGTTTTGGGATGTGTTGGTATAATTGGTTAGGGTCCCGAGGGCCCCGGGTGGATTCCGGGTGGTTAACGGATCGAGTTTGGACTTGGAAGAAAAGATGAGGCACCTGATATCTGGTGTGATTGCACCTGCGTAAACACGGCCGCAGGTGCGAGCCAGTGGTCACAGGTGTGGTTTGGGTGAAGCTGGGCAGTGACCGCAGGTGCGAAGGGTTGTCCGCACCTGCGAGGTTGCAGATTCGGAGGTGCGTCGCAGGTGTGAGAATGAGAGAAGACTTTGGGAGCGCAGGTGCGAGGGTATGTCCGCACCTGCAAAGGCGCAGATGCGGAAGGAAAGGCGCAGGTGCGGAGTCGAGCTAGGCAAATGGAATGCGCAGGTACGATGTTTTGGCCGCACTTGCGAGACCGCACATGCGACGAAGAGGCCGCAGGTGCGGAAGTTGGGGCTGGGCAGTGTCTCCTTTAAAGCGAGGGTTTGGCTCTATCTCATTTCATTTTTGCCCATGGGAGCCGCTTTTGGAGCACATTGGAGTGCCATCTTCATCAATCATAATGGGGTAAGTGGTTTTCTCACAATTCTGAGTTAAATGCATGAGTTTATATGGATTTGAACATGGAAACTAGTATCAATTGTGGGGGTTTTGGTAGAAAACCTATAATTTGGTATTTTTTTATTTAAACTACGAAATTGGGCATGGAATTGAGAATAAACTATATATTTGAGTTCGTGAGGTTATGGGTAAAGTTATCTTCAAAAAAGTTTGGAATCCGGGCACGTGGGTCAGAGGGTGATTTTTATCGACTTTTCGATCGGGGATAGAAATTGTTATAACTTGGATTGTATTGAGTATGTGAGTATATATTAATGGGTTTGCATAATTATTTGGCTAGTTTTGGGGCTTTGTGCATCGATTCGAGTTGTTTGAAGGGCTCGGAAGCCGGTTATGGAACTACGGAGCGAGGTAAGTCTCCTTCCTAACCTTGTTAGGAGGAATTAACCCCATAGGTGAACTAAATTATTGTGTACTTCTAATTGTGGGGGCTACCTATGTACGGGGTGACGATAGTCCATACGTAGCTACTAGCTATGCTTACGTCTGGGTAGTTATTGGCTCACATCATGCCATGTTGATATTGTTATTGATTTATGTTTATTGTTTGCCTTGAGAGGGAGCGAGATTAAGTCTGCTTATTAATTATTTTGAAAGGAGTTTAAATTGAAAAACATAAGATTTAAAAGGTTTCATTTGAACTTCGTAATTTTGAAAAGAATTGAGGAATAATATAATAGCTGAAGAAATCTATGTGTAACCGCATCGTATGTATGTTTCGTGAGCGGGATAATTTCCTTAAAAAGCTACAAGCTACATTTCCCTTCTTTTGAAAAGAATCAATAAAGATATATGATTTTAATGTTAAATTTATATTTTACCGCATCGCAAGTATGATCCGCGAGCGGGGTGATTCTTTAAATTAATGTTTGACCGCGTCGCATGTTGATTCGCGAGCGGGGTATTTCCTACCACTCTCATGGGAGCGGGTCGTTCGCCTCGGCAGATTAAATAGATGCATCTATGGTTCGCGCCATTCGACCCTCTGGCAGTGCAAAAATTAAATATTTATTAGATCGGGTTGTACGACCTCGGCATGATTTGCGCACGCTTGTATTGCTTGCCTTGAAATTTATAAATAATGATATTGCCTCCCTGGTCTGAGATAAACTGATAAATGATGAAATGTGAATTTGGAAACCTCTTATTAATAAAGGAATTGTTTACTTGATTCATGATTTTCTTGAGTTTACTGCCATTTTAATAAATCCACGACTAATTATTTTATTGATGGCCACAGTAAGTGTCGAAGTCGACCCCTCGTCACTACTTCTTCGAGGTTAGGCGGGATACTTACTGAGTACGCATTGATTTACGTACTCATACTACACTTGCTGCATGTATTGTGCAAGTACATATATGACTAGTGGCCTTGTGGGCGCAGAGGCGCGTTTATTACGGAGACTTAGGTGATTGCATCTTATGTACGACCCGCAGCCAACAGAGTCACCTTCAGAGTATTGTACTTTCTTTCCTGTCCAAATTTGTAATCCGGACAGTTATTGTATTTTATTTTAAATTCCTAGAAAATGCTCATGCACTTGTGACACTGGGTTCTAGGATGATTATCGGATGTTCAGTAATGAAATTGGAAAACATTGTTATTATTCAGTAAATCCATCTTTTACTAGTTAGATTAAGGTAAAATTTACCATTTCAAAAATATTAAGATGAGAATTTAATTAACTATTTAGTGTTGGCTTTCCTGACAGTGGTGTCCAGTGCCATCACGAACTTTAACGGATTTTGGGTCGTGACACCGGGGGGCTTGAGTGAGTTTGAGGTGGTTTAGGAGCATTTCGAATTGCACAGGAAGGTTTTTTCATGGGTGTTGTTTTCTTCGCGATCGCGTGGGTACGTCCGCAGTTGTGTAGTATTGTTTGGTGATGCATCATGGTCGCGTGGGTTGTTTTTCGGTTACATAGGAGTCTTCAAGCGACATGGGTTTGCCCTTCACATCGCGTGCATAGGGACTCGATCCGTAGCTTGGAAAAAATGGTGCATCGTGATCACACGAGGCATGTCGCGATTGCGGTTAAGGAATTTGGCCCAAGGGTATTTAATGTCCAGATTTTGTGATTTAGCTTATTTTCATTATTTTTAAAATCTAGACCTCGGGAAGAGGCGATTTTTGAGGAGATTTTTACCCCAAGCTTAAGAGTAAGTAGTTCTTACTTAATTTTGAGTATATATCTTGATTTCCTATGGATTTTGTGACGACCGATTGATCGTTTTGAGTACTAACTCTATTTTCTATAT
Source organism: Nicotiana otophora (assembly GCA_000715115.1). Classification (NCBI taxonomy): domain Eukaryota; kingdom Viridiplantae; phylum Streptophyta; class Magnoliopsida; order Solanales; family Solanaceae; genus Nicotiana; species Nicotiana otophora. The sequence goes on along the minus strand of AWOL01S0013084.1, from coordinate 193,422 downwards.
TTTGAAATCTCTCATAGCTTTATTTGATGATTTATGACTTGAATGCGTGGTGTGTGTTATTTTCCCGAAAGTTCATATGTAAAAATTTAAAGAAAAAGTGATTTTTGGCTTTAAAAACAACTAGAGTTGACCACGGTCAACGTTTTCTATAAACGACCTCGGATCGCTATTTTGACAATTCTAGTAGATTTTTATGATATTTTTGGACTTGTACGCATGTTTGGTTTGGGGTCCCGGGTGACCCGAGGTCATTTCGGTGCATTATGCAAAAAACTAGAAAATTGAATTTTAAACTTGAAAATCTTGAGTTTTCATGATCGATTCTTGATAATTGATGATATTTTAATGATTTAAGATAGTGACCGAGTATTTATGATGTTATTACACTTGTGTTAATGTTAGAATTGGAGCCCGAGGGTCTCGGATGAGTTTCGGATGTGTTTTCGAAGTTTTGAATAGCTAATACAAAAATCTGGTTTGTTGAACTTGCAGGTCTAGTATTTGTAAAGACCTCATCACAATTGCGAGTCTCGCATATGCTATGTCAGGCTCGCAAATGTGAAATGGGACTGGAAACTGAATTTCGCATTTGCGAGGGAAAGGTCGCAATTGCGAACAGGGGAAAATCGCATTTGCGATTTGAGTGTAGATTGCGATAACTGGAAGTCTAGGAACAAATTCACAAATGCGAACTTCCACCGTTTGCTATGTATGGGGGCTTCACAAATGCGACGAAGTAGTCGCATTTGCGATACAAGCCAGGCTCAGACTCTGAATGCAAATGCGACCAGTGGTTCGCGACTTCTGCAACTGGATAAAAGTTGGGGATTTCGGGACTTAGCTCATTTTACACCACTTTTGAACCTTAGACTCAATAGAGGCGATTATTTGAGAGCAATGTCTTCCCAAATTTATAGTTAAGCAATTGTAACTTGTTTCCGATCAATTTTTATTACTTCTCATGAATTTTATCATCAAATCTATAAATTTTGTGTAGAATTTAGGAATTTTATAAAATTGATATTTAGACCTCGAACTGAGGTCGGATTTCGAAATAAATCACATATCCAAACTCGGGGATGAATGTGCAATAGGGATTTGATCCTAATCTCAAATTTTGACTATGTGGGCCCATGTTAACTTTTGTTAACTTTTTCAATTTAGTTAAAGATTGAACCTTTTCATTCGTGGGTAACTTCTAAAGCTTGTTTTGAATTGTTTGAACAATATTTGACTAGATTCGATTGGTTTAGAGGCTTGTTCTAAAGGAAAAGCCGTGTTGGATTATTGATGTGTTCTGAAAAGAGGTAAGTGTCTTGGTTAACCTTGATTTGAGGGAAATAAGGTAGAATCGAGTCCATTTCTATGCGAACTATGTGTCGAAGATGGTGTATATGCAAGGTAACGAATGTATATGCGTTGGCCATGGGATAAGCATGCGGGTGGAGTTATCTTTACTTGTATCATGTTATTTTGTGTATTATGTCTTCCATGCTTTCGATAGTATGTTAATTCTTTTATTACTCGCTTTTATGTTATTTCTTATGTTGCTGTACTATTGGGTATTGAGATCGTGGAATATGTTGATTGGTTGTTGACACTAATTCTTGGAAGATTCTCTTATGATGAGTGGTGTTCAAATACTATTATTGAATATGAAGTTTCTTCCCATCTTTCTTGGTATTGTGTTGTTGTGATTGCTTGATGAGGAAAAGGGAAAAGCACGAAGGGTGTTGTCATGCCTTATTTGAATATTGATATCATTGCTTGAGTGAACGTGAGTATAACACGAAGGGTGATGCCTACACTTGCTTTTATATTTATTATCATGTGAGGCTGAGAGTAAAAGCATGAAGGGTGATACTGTGTGTTGACGGACAATTTTGACTCTCTCTTTTAAAATTTATTTATTTATACTTAAATATTTACAATGAATGTTTTGAAAAGATTTTCTATCAATAAATACTTATTTTACAAAATTGATTAAGTATTAGTTTTGAAATTAATAATCTAATACGAACATTATGTAATTATATAAATATACTTACTACTTTAAATATCATTAAGGCAATTTCTAAAATACACCATCTAGGCTTTCTAATTAATTTAATGAATTATTTCTCACATTCTGATTAATTAGATTATTATGTTCAAAATTAGTGTTATAATTTAGGAGACAAAGTATTTTATAAATAATTAATTATAATAATTAGTAATATATTTGTTAATTATAATTTCACTACATTTTATTGAAAATAATTAAATTTATTTAAATTAATTTTAAAAGGGTTAGAAGACCAAAAGGCTACAATTGCAAATCTCCAATTAAACACAAGATGGCCATATTTTAAACTAATTTAGGCCCAATACCAAGCCCAATCCAGAACAATACCCAGCCCAGACACCCTTCTCTTTCCATCTTGGCGATTCGCGTTCCTCTCCCTAAACCAATCTAAGCATGCCACATCACCCTCTAATCCCACTCATAAAACAAACACAAACGATCTGAGTTGTTGATCCAAACCATCGACCGTCCACAATTATCCCTATTTTCTCTTTTACTTTTGACCCTTTATAAGATATTATCTCTGCCGTTGGATCACACAGATCCAACGGTTCCCGTATTTTCCCCAACTTAATTTCTTTAAACACATAAACCCTCGATTTATCAGGTTCGTTGATAAAATGATCAAACGGTCCACATTCCATCTCTCAATCATAACCTTCATAGACCAACCCCAATCCCCTAACCCTAAATTATTTCTCCTTTGACCCCGCCGCCCTTCTTTCCCTTTTCTCTCTCACTTCTCTCAATCTCACAGACATGGCCAACAAAGAAACCTTGCAAACATTCGTGCAAGGCTTCAAATCAACCAGAGATTCATAACTTTTGTCCCTCAAATCCGCGATACTCGCCGATTATTTCCCCGTTTCGTCATTTTACTTCAAAATATCCCAAATCCGATCCCTAACCTTCAAAGATGAAACCTCAACTCACCATCGATCTTTCCAATTCATGGCATGCATGGCCATCTGTTCTGTCTTTGTACTTTGAAACTGTCACGACCCAAACCGATGTGCCACAAAGGGTACCCTGTACCTTACTCAACCGAGTACCAACGTAACGTATCTTTCTTATTACATCATCATATACACATGACATACGGGCCTAATAGGCCAACATGATCATTTAAAAACTCAAAATATAGGCCGACAAGGCCGTACAATCTTTCACGTATACGACATATGTCTACAAGCCTCTAAGAGTACATAAATGTTATAAAGGTCGGGACATGGCCCCGCCATACTAATTAGTACATGTCCTAACCATACCGACCACATAAGCAACTCCGAAACAAATGGAGCGCACCAAAGTTTCCTCTGAGCTGATCGCCTACTTGGAGGAGTCTCGACCTGTCTATCGAGACTTTCGGACATGAAACGCAGCGTCCCCAGGTAAAAGGGACGTCAGTACAAATAATGTACCGAGTATGTAAAGCAATATACTGAAAGCTGAAACTGAACTGATAATATAATAACTAAAAGTAACTGGGAGTCAAAGATAATCTGAAGATATGCGTACCTGCTGATACTGACTCAATTCTTTCAATATAGTAAGTAAATTAGTTGTCCAGCCCTATAAGGCTCGATATATATATATATATATATATATATATATA
>AWOL01S0013084.1:98360-183056 GCA_000715115.1 Nicotiana otophora | reverse complement strand
TCGAGACCTGGGGCCATGAAATGCAGCGTCCCCAGGAAAAAGGGATGTCAGTACAAAATAATGTACCGAGTATGTAAGGCAATATACTGAAAGCTGAAACTGAACTGATAATATAATAACTGAAAGTAACTGGGAGTCAAAGATAATCTGAAGATATGCTTACCTGCTGATACTGACTCAATGCTCTCAATATAATAAGTAAAATAGTTGTCCGGCCCTATAAGGCTCGGTATATATATAATTGCTCTGTCGTAGTAGGCTCGCTCATAGGCCCTCGGCCATACTAGGCTTTATATCTCGGCCAACTAGGCTCGCTCATAGGCGCTCCTCCACAGTAGGCTCGGTATATAACTTACCATCTGATCAGAGGTTCCCCAATAGGGGCCTGTCCATCGATTATAGCTCGATGGTAATGAAAATACTGTAATACTGTATATATAGGCTCTCTGCTCTCTTTACTGGAAGAATACAATACTCAATTAAATATGAAGTCCCGATAACGAGAATAATGTAATTTATGAGACTAGAATAATGTATATAAATTCGGGAGTATGAGCTTCTCTTTATGACTCGTTATCAAATACATGTAATTACGAGATCATGCCAAAATGAAGGAAGGGCTTAGACTTAACATACCTGAGCCGGTTCTCCGGACAATCCCTCTAACATACGACAATTGCGACAAAACACGTGATGGCAAGACCGGAGTAGGAAAAATCCGTATGATATTGTTGAGAAAGATTGCACCGTACTCCGTTATAATTGCAAATTTCACGCTTTATTGCGTTATGCAGTCTCAAACAAATTCTTTGAGTTCAATCCGTCACTTTGCTAAGCATTTCCATGTTTCATCTAATAATGTAGGGAGATTATATCTTTATCAAAATGAGTGGGCCCTAATTTTTGGATTACTTGGCCAAACTATTCTCAAATCTTTCCACCTAGCTTTCAAGACTTGCTTAGTCATTATTTAATCCTTACTTGCTGCCACGTTTTTGCCTCTTAGGCTTATCCAAATCCAAGATCATAATTAAGTATTCACTAATTATTAATCTCCCAATAAAATTAATAATTACCCAATTATCCACATAACTAAGAATTATCTCAAATTACATAAAATACTACTAACTTTTAATATACTTTATACACCTTACTATCACGGCCATATGGTACCTTGTATGGTACTAGTCCATAAATATCGGGTATTAGCCCGTCTTTTATCCCAAATCGACAACTTTTAATGAAACTCATTTTCTTCTATTTGCTTACCTTCTCTCCTTCATGAATTTACTCACCATGTGTTTGAAATAGCATAACGCTTATAATCTCAAGAAATCTCATCCCCGAACTTATGTCGATTAACTTACGACGAAACTTTAACACACGAAAATGCAGGATGTAATATCGTATTTCTGAGCTTCCATCAATTTACTTATGGCGTACTTTCACGTACGAAAACATGGGGTGTAACAGAAACTCACCACTTCCTTCCATTTTCATCATTTAATCTTAATAGCCTATTTGAAGAAGTCAGACTAAAAGGATGAAACTTCAACTCGCCAGATCTCCTCCTCCATCTTTTCAAATCAAAGCGAGCCTGAGACTCTAGCCGGCTTCAATGTTGATATTCGACATCTAGAGGTCAAATACAATAACCTCTAGGTATTAGGGTTCTGAACAGTGGTCTCACGTACCTCAATGGTTAGCTTCCCTCCTCTCAGGTAAAATCCCTAACGATTTCCCCTATGTCTCTCTGATTTTCACTAACTTATGCTTGCATTATCTGGTAGTCGTTATCTTCCACTACTAAATTTAAATTTTTCTGAAACTCTAAGCCATTACTGGCACTATAAAAGGGGCTTTCAATGCTCTCACCAACAAGACCTAATACAACAAAAATAATCTAACATCTTCAACCTATAGATCTAATAGGCAAACACTATCACGAAATTACTTAGAAAAAGTCTTGTTTTTAGTTTTGAGTAGTAAATCGAACTAGGGTTCTAATTAGTTTCTAGTTTCTCTCTGATTCTGAGTATTACACTGGACGGGTGAATTCTTGATCCTATACGGCTAAAACAGAGTTTCTTATTTGGTTTGCTGCTCAAGAGGAGGTCAGTATGTCTCCATCCTCTCTCTCTTAATTTCTTTATTCGAAAATCGTGAACGTGTTATTTTTTTCCTGATTAACTACTTAGTCTATAATGTTTGTCAACCTTTAATCGTTTATTTTAGTTCACTATGACTTGTTAACGATTTATGATAAGCTGTTGTGTTTTATCTAATGTTAATTAGGTAACCGTGTGATTTTAATAACCTCAATTTCTGTGTTGAACAACCTATGTGTTTAAGTTTCTTAACCTGATGATTTTGCACACCTGCGTAAGATCTAAGACCTTACTCTAATGTTCTGTTATAATCTTCATGCTGCATTTTGAGTTCTGTTAATGTCATGTTACAACTTTCATGCCCGTCATGTATCATTTTGAGTTCTGTTCCACTTAATGCTCTGTTATAACCTTCATGCTCATCATGTTGTATTCTGAATTCTGTTCCACTTAATGTTCTATTATAAGTACTCATGATTCATCATGTTATATTCTCCTGAGTTTTATATTTAGGTTCTGCTATAGTCATCGTGTTTAACATACAGCACCCTTCTAAGTTCTGCTATCCAACCTAGGCTTGTTTGTTCATCATGCCATATTCTTGAGTTCTATCATGCTATACTTATGGTTGTTATTGCAATATTCATGTTTAACATTCCATGTTACTTTAGGTTCTGTCATGCTAAATTTGGGATGTTATCAGATAACCTTAGCTAGGGTACATATGAAATACATAGGATAACCCTGCCTCACTAGGTTAAGGCTTATTAAATATGAGTGTTTAAAAATACTTTCATAAATGGTTATTAGTCCTTAAGTATCCTTTCGAATCCTCATCATGAATGCTTCACATCCATATCTAATTGTTAGCTTGTAAACGGTCCAATTGGGATGGAGTTTCCTTTGAATATCAGTAGTATTTGTTATAAACAGTCCATCTCCTACAAGTCAGACTATAGTTGTGCCCTGTTGATTATTTTTGTAATTTGAATATGACTCCATCATGTTTAGATATCCAACCAAGTCTGTGTAGCTGATTTAAGTCAATTAAGTGTGATGTTTCCCCTATCCTTAACCCCTAATGATATTGAAAACCTGATTCTTCAATGTTTGAGGCTCATCTAGTCTTGTGAAGTCATAATCTTGATTGAAATCTCTGTATATGTGGGAGTTTGGTATGAACTTTTATTTATCCTTCACGACTTCACACTTTGAACACTGTTTTAAACTTATACTCAATCATTTCTTTCCTTTGTTATTCTAGATTGAATCTCATGTAAGGGAAACCTTCTATTGTTATTGGTTGAGTGCAGTAACCTGCTTGTAGCATTGTTTGAATCTCTACTAAAGATTTCAAGGAATTCAAGTAATGTCATTAACCTAAGTGTATGCTCATCTGTGATCAATGTTAAGGCATTAGTCTCTGTATCCTAAAGTTGTTATAATTCCAAACTATGTGCCTTATTTGTCTATGAGGTGTATGATTTATATTGTTTTCAACAATAACAACATAAGTATTGCTGCTGCCATATGTACGTAAAAGTCCAATTTTCAAAACCTATTCATGTGTGTGCTTCACTCATTTAATGTTGAAGTATATGGACTATTTCTATATGTCTATTTCTTTATTATTCTGCTAAGGAAAGCATGCTTCTGTGGTAGAAAATGTCATAGTAGTTGATTTGCATTTAAATGACCTCATTGGCATTCAAACCTATAGCGAAGAGTTAGTCGTTAGTGGTTAAAGGTACTTGGGAGTAGAGTTTAACACTAGGTTGGACTGCTCTCCCCGGCACAAGCATTATTTTGGGCCTTGAGACCCTTGGGAACTTTGATATTTCGGGGGATTCAAAAGGGGAATCAGCCTTGAGTAGAACTCTCTCCTTAGCCTTTAGTTCATTGACACTTATTACCCTTTTTGGGTTTGGTGTTTAATGGCAACGAAAGATATTCAATGTGGATCATTCACTATACACAACCTCCACACTTGCATGACTCTCTTAGCATTTATGTATTGTTAGTAACCTCTTCTTTTAATTTTTGCTTAGTGTGATTCCCTTAGCATTTAAACAATGTCAGTGATTTCTTTTAGTCTTTGTTTGAGAATTTTATATATGGATATGTATACAATTTTGTTATTCTAATGACCTTCTCTTTTATTTTATTGGGCATGTATAAATGGTTTGGGCCTGGAGTTCTTTAAGAACTCAAGCCCAAGCCCAGCTCTACTATATTTCAAGGGTCTGTTGTTGCTCGTGTCGATCGTTATTATTACTGCTGGGCCTTCCTTTTGGTGCCCAAACCTCCCAGAGTCACTTCTTTCCCTTCACCTCTTTACTTATCGTTTTGTCATTCTTCAGTTACATTATGTTATTGCTCATTGCTGTTTTCCTGTTATTATATCTCTTTATGTATATGACAAGCATCTTTTGGATTAAATATTTATCCTTATCTTTTAATTCATAGAATGACTTAGGCAAGCATTAAAGAACTTAAGATTTAAAAGAAGCCTCAGTTAGCAAAAAATTATATAACTACTACTTACGAGTTTATTATCAATTTATTATGCCTCGCTAACCCTCTCCTTAAAGATTTTTTAAGTCCAAAGGTTTAACAAAGGCGGCAACCCTCTTTTCAAAAAGAAAAGCAGAATGGTCGCGATTTGATCTTTCCAAAAAGGGGAATCAACTATTTCGAAGGATTAAGGTGATGCTGCCCTAAAACAAAGCCTCTCAAATAGTTTTCTACTTCAAAACCAATGTATATATTAAGATCATTTTCATAACTCTTTCACCACATTAGAATGACATGAACCGCCATGATTTAGGAAACAAATTTCCTTTAACATGGCTTCCAATTCACATGCATACAAACGTTTCCATCTTTCAAAGTTCTTTTTTTAGCTTATATATACTAACACTAATTTCCTAAAGGCTTTTCTCTAAAACCATTTTCTTTAAACCATACTTTCCCCTTATAGATATTATATCCTAATATATGGCAAGATATACCCTTAGAACACTAGTTAAGGCATAGCACAAATAATTAATTCTTTCCCTTTTCGCTCTCACTTCTCTCAATCTCACAGACATGGCCAGCAAAGACATCAAATCAACCAGAGATTCATACCTTTTGTCTCTCATATCCGCGATACTCGCCGATTATTTCCCCGTTTCGTCATTTCACTTCAAAATCCCCCAGATCCGAACCCTAACCTTCAAAGATGAAACCTCAACTCACCATCGATCTTTCAAATTCATGGCATGCATGGCCATCTGTTCTGTCTTTGTACTATGAAACTCACCATTTTCTTTCCATTTTCATCATTTAATATCAATAGCCTATTTGAAGAAGTCAGACCAAAAGGGTGAAACTTCAACTCGCCAGATCTCCTCCTCCGTCTTTTCAAATCAAAGCAAGCCTGAGACTCTAGCTGGCTTCAATGTTGATATTCGACATCTAGAGGTCAAATGCAATAACCTCTGGGTATTAGGGTTCTGAACAGTGGTCTCTCCTATCTCAATGGTTAGCTTCCCTCAAACTAGTAGTTTTAAGGTCCAAATCTGCCCCAAAAAGATTTGGCCGCCCCCACTTAATTTTAATAACTTTTCTTACACCTTAGCAACCACCCTACCTGATTGTAATGACATGTTATGCCTTAGCAACTACCCTATCTAATTTTAAGGACCTTTTATGCCTTAGTACTCCTATAAATAAGGAGTTCTTCTTATTAATTGAGAGACTTCATTATTGATTAAGTATATCATACTTTGAGAGTTCTTTTGAACCTTTGTTACTTGTGCTTTGAGATTTAACTTTCAACCTTTACTAGTTCATAGTTCAAGGTAGTAAGATTACTTCTCTATTATGATATCTTTGATTCCCTTGTGGTATTCTTAGAAGGCTATTAATACTAGTTATTAATTATTGTCTCAAGTTACTCGTAAAGCGGTCAAGATCCGAACCTATTATTTTGATTTGCTTTGAAGTAAAGGCGTTTGATTTCTTCAATAAATCAAGACGTTGTTGCTTTGATTTTGTCAAGGCTATAGAACTTGCGTTCTTGGAAGTTCTTGGAATTCTTTCCTTGAATTTTTCCATATCCTTTATTTCCTTCCCTTTAGTTCTAGTTGTTCAATTCCTTATTGTTATTGCTTCCGTATTTACTTTTCAAATTCTTACTCTAGTTTGGATTTCCGACCTAGTGGTTATCAAGTGTCAAGAAGAATTGCTCGGCTTATATGTTTATATTATGTTATTGTGGTGATCTGGATTATATGTTTATATTATGCTAATGTGGTGATCTAACTTTGAGTAGATAGTGGTGGTCTAAACGGGCTCCAACATAGGTAATATGGTGTGACATTGTTCGTTTTGGTTCAAATAATATTTTTCAAAAGGTTTCACACCATTACGAATATTCAACATCTTATAAGTAAATTCTTTTATTTTTTTTCTAATTTGAAGATTAACTGTGTGTCAGCTACACTATCCGAGTTTCTTTTTGGCCAGTGAAACCCAAAAGCTAGCTTCTTCGAGATAAAGGTAGTAATCTATACATAGGCGGGGTAAATGCACTAAGTCAGGCCCCACACAATCACTCCGTCATATCCATATTCGTCCCTCCAAACCTTTGGCTCTAATACCACTCGTATGTCAAAAAGAGGCAAACACAAAAATAAAATAAAAATTAAAGAACACCAAATTTTAATGTGATAAACTCTTCAAATCAAAGGTAAAAATCGTTGGATCATAGAGATATTAAAACTCTATTATAACAATAAGGAGGTTATAAAAGTTTTTCAAATAGGTTACAAAATAAGTTCCAAAAATGGAGCAACAAGAACAATAATAAATTAATTAAAAAAGAAGATAAATCACTTGAAACTGAGCAAATATTCACAGTCAAAATCTAAAGCTAAGGATTTTCAAATTCAAGCTCCACTGTTCAAATTAAAGACCAAAATATTAGGAATACAATCAACATTTAAGCTCAATCTAATGGTGAACAAATTGGAAAACATGACTTGATATTGGCTAGTTGGCACATAAAGTTTTGGAAAAAAGGAACGATATTTTCTCTCTTTCCTCTCAAAGTGGCTACCTTCTCAGACCTCTCTTATGTGCTAAAGTCTCTCAAAAACTAATACTAATGACCATGAAATTTTCACAAAAGTTGTTCTATTTATAGATAATGATTGTCACTCTATTTCACTTTTTTCCTTTTTTATTATCATTTTATCTTATTTTATTGTTATTGTTTTAGTAAAATTTCTCCGTCCAAAACTTTTATCACGTTCTTTCACATTTTCTTTTGCTCATTTCAATTAATAAATAGCCAAGTCCAAAGTTTATATTGAGACACTTTTTGAACAATCATTATCGATTATGATTAACAAGAGATACCGTGTCACTTTTTTTTATACTTTTTTTCCCCATTTTATTGTTGCATTTTCACTTTGGTTTTTTCTTTCTAATAAATTTCTACACTTTGTTTTATTTTTTTTTTCTTTTTTTGTCGTTATTTTCTTAATTATTTCCTTTTTTATTTTTTGGTTCTTTCTAGTAATAATATCTCACTCTTTTTCACTTTATTGTTTTCTTGTTTTGATTTTATTGGTTTTCTCTGTATTTTTTATATTTCTTAATATTATTCTTTTTGTAAAACCTCTTCGTCCAAAATATTTGTCACTATTTTTTGCTTTCTTTCATCATCATCATCATCATCATCATCATTTAATCTTATTTCTTGTGCATTGTTTCCATAAAGTTCCTCCGTCCAATTTGTTTATTCTTATTTTGTCTTTCTAGTCAAATAGTGAGTCCTAAAATTTACTGCGACACTTTCTACACAAATAATCCACTACAATTATGGAGAGTTACTATATCACCTTTTAAATATTTTATATGTTTATTTTATATTTGTAGATTATATTTTTAAAACAATTTTCTAATAAATTTTAGGTCTTTCTTAAATCAATAACTTGTGTCGAGTCTTTCTTTTAATTTTCTGAATACCATTTAACATACTAGTAATACAATATACTATGACTGAACATTACTCATATTATCTCATGATGTAAGTGTAATCATGATATACTATACAGTATACCAAAAATACTGTGAATACCATTTAACATACCAGTAATTACAGTATACCAATAATATTGTACCATTTAACATACTAATAATTATAGTATACCATCATTCAATAGTAATCACAATATATATTATGATTCAACAGTAATCTTGGTATACTATACTACATGCCAAAAATATTGTAAATACTATTGAACATACCATGATTAAATAATAATCACAACATATCATGATTCAACTATAATTATGGTATACTACACCGTATACCAAAAAAATTATGAATAATGTTTAGCTGCCAGTAATCATTGTATACCATGAGTCAATAGTAATACTTGTAATCATATACTATACAGTATACCGAGAATATTGTGAATTTCATTTAACATACCAGTAATCATAATATACTATGATTCAACCGTAATCATAATATACTACACAATATATATCAGGAGTATTGAAAATACCAGTTTGTAACAAACAAAATATGTAAAAATAATATCTTTGTGAGTACCTTTTTATTTATTCCCATGATTCTCCTCTCTAAAATTTTCTGTAGTTCAAGGGTTTGAGCAGTGTCTTTCGCGAATCACCAAGAATATTGGGTAGCACCTCGACATTTTGGGTTAATCTCCGGGAAGAACTCCATTGACCACTCCGTTCTTGTTGAAGAACTATATAACTAATGATTGATTTTTATATTTGCGGATGCCTTAAACAACTGTGGAATGATTGTTTCCAACACTAATATCACATAGAGAGTTATGTAACCCCTTTATTTATAGTGATAGGTGATAGAAAGTACAGTTACGTATGAACTCTTTTGTTTGATTCTGATTAATACATGTGAGTCATCAAACGTAGCACATAAGTTGTGTAATGCGATTGCATGCAATTTGCCAGGATATATCATTTTGGTTACTTACCGGCCTTTGATCGCCTATAATTTTGATTTGGATTGTCATATTATTTTAACATATGGCATTATTTTGTTGGCTCTATATTTGACCGGACATGTCATTCCACTTGCCACATGGCATGAGTCTAGGCCTTAAGATAAAATGTACCTTGGTCTTGAAAATGAAATGGACTTATTTAATTATTAAATTCAAAATTAAAGTTTAACCCAAATGAAAATGGATCGATACTTGTAATTGGACTTTGAAAATTTAATTAAATATTTTATATTTACAAATGCCCACTACTTCAAGTTTTGTGGTGTCTTAGACTTGGCGAGCCGTAGAGATGAGGCTTGAAGTACTAGTAGAGTGATCTAGAATTTTCTTTAGAGTGATTAAGTTTAGAATAGTTTAACATATTTAGCTAAAATTTCATACGCATCCACTAAGCAAACGGAGCCACATCTTGTTGTAACTGACAAACAAGCTAATTGGACGCCTCTCCCTTTAAGATTGGAGGATAATTTATAGCAATACGTCTTTCATCATTTTTAGAATGATAGAATTGCACATGAGAAGTAATATTCACGCAGGACAAGTTGAGTGCTTACACTTAGAAAAGAATCTAGAATCTTTTCCTTAAGTGAAACCAAAGCAGTACAACCTTTTTTGTACTTTAAAAACTAGAAGCAATGCACACGGAGACTAACTGAAGTTCCAACTCCTTTAGTTTCCTTCTATGTAAAGGTCTCTTTCACCTTAATTAATTTGAATCCTTTAGGTTAACAATTAATGAGCCAAACCTCATGATGAAAATAAACTTAGGACAGCATTTGAGGCATGTAATTCTGAAACATGAACCCATCTATCTCGATTTCATCACGAAGTGGAAGTAATCAAAGCTTCGTTGCATCTTACTTTATGGTGAGCTTTAAATTCTCAAGATCCCTTCCATTATTTGGATGATCAATAGTCGTCATGCTCAAATTAAAGGACCCGATGCCATCACGAACTTCCCCAAATCTCTAGGTGGAGGCAACCAAGTTCGATGGCATCGTGAAATCACATCTAAGTAATGTTACTTTTATTTGACTTCACACTCTTGGACTGGAGTTTTGAAGGTGTATTCTTTTAAGATTAGCAAGAAAGAACTGCAGCTGGGTTCAGAATAGACACTCCAAGTGACAAAAGGAATTTGTTTATTATTTTTTCTTTTTATTTTCAGAATATTGAGGGACTGCACCAACAATAGGAGCTTCAAACCTGTAGTTTTCGAGGACGGAAGTTGTTTTTCAATATCAAATTGACCATCACTTGGACTTCATGCTATTACCACCGTCTTGTCGAACTATATGGTTATGCTGCTACCGATGTCTGCCAAGCCACATTAAAGCGTCATTCCATTGGCACCGATATAAATTTAGAAACATCATGTAGATGATACTGAAGGCTCCAAAATCTTTTTTTTTTGCAGGTTTTCCAGAGAGTTCAAATGGTCTTAATATCTCTAAGAAGATGCACGTGCAAGATGTCTGTATGATTGGCGAGGAACCACTTAATGCATCCCTTCTATAATTTTGTGATTTTGGCAAAAGACTACTGGGTAGAAGAAGTGTGTAACACATGTTGAAAAAGTATATGCCATATCTCTTCCTTGCGGCCTAGCAAAAAATATGCGTGGAGTAACCGTATTTCATCCTTGGTATTCTTCGATCCGGGTTCTACTTATTTGTGTGTGCTCTCTTACTTTACATCATATTAGGGTATGTCTCGTGATTCTTTGGATATACTTGTTTATGTGTCTATGCACGTTGCATATTCTATTATAGTGGATCAGATTTATCAGTCTTAGGTAGTTATTGTTAGAGAATATGATACGACGGTGAGTCTATTATTGTTGGACATGGTAGATTTTGATGCGATTCTTGGTATTAATTGGTTATTTCCATATCATGCTATCTTGGATTGTCACACCAAGACTGTGATTTTAGTCATGCCAGGGTTGCCTAGATTGGAGTGGATATGGTCACTTGGTCATTCTACAAGTAAGATAGTTTCGTTCTTAAAGGCTCAGTGTATAGTTGAGAAGGGATATCTAGCATATTTGGTTTTTATCCGGGATTCTAGCAACATTTTAGGATTGTGCTTCAGACCTTGAAAAAAAGAAGCTTTACGCTAAGTTTCAAAGTATAAGTTTTAGTTGGAATCAGTTGCATTATTCGATCACGTGGTGTCTTGTGATGGTAGTAAGGTAGATCTCAAGAAGATTGAGGCAGTTCAGATTTAGCCTAGACCTACTTCAGTTATAGAGATCAGGAGTTTATTAGGTTTAGCAGGCTACTATTGTCATTTGTACATGGAATTCAGCCATTGTAGCTCCATTGACTAAGCTGACTCAGAAAGGCATTCATTTTAGATGGTCTGATGAATGTGAAGAGAGCTATCGAAAGCCCAAGGTTGCTTTGACTACAATCCCGATGTTGGTGTTGCCCACAAGTTTAGGGCAAACACAATATATTGTGATGCTTCATGCTTTGTTATTGGTGCGGAATTGATGTAGGATGGTAGGGTGAGTGATTATGCATCACGACGGTTGAAGCCTCATGAGAAGAATTATCCAGTTCATGATTTGGAATTAATGGTGATTATACATGCACTCAAGATTTGAAGGCATTACTTATACGGTGTGTCATGTGAGGTTTATGCTGATCATCACAGTCTTCAGCATTTATTCAAATAGAAGGATTTGAATTACTCCAGCATGCTGATCCGCGATTACTAGCGATTCCAACTTCATATTCCTGAGTTGCAAAGAACAATCTGAACTAAGGCAATCTTGGCGGATTTGCTCCACCTTACAATGAGGCAGCAGAGGTGGCTTGAGTTGCTTAAGGATTAGGATATCATTATCTTATATCATCCAGGTAATGAAAATGTGGCAGTGGATGCCTTGCGTAGAAAGGCGGGGAGTATGGTTAGTTTGGCATATTCTAGCTGAGGAGATGCCTTTAGCTATGATTATTAGGACTTGGCCAATTGATCGGGTGGCACACCGCCACGGGTATGTTGTTTGGATCAGGTTTCACGCCGCAACAATATGATGTTGAGTACAGTCTCTTATATTCAATTTTCTATGTTTTGTGTCCCATTTTTCCGAGGAAGGTCCGTAACACCTTTTCGGCCGTCTAGTTAGTTACGTGGGTTGAGTAGTTCTTTCCAGAGTTCATTCGCCTCATGTATCATGTCGAGTTTGTAGTTATTGGCAGATTGTGGCATCACATGAGACCTTTTGCAGCGTCTTAGGTGGCGTATTGCCTGGACAGCTTATGCTGGGTGAGACGAGATTATTGGATCCGGGATCAGTGCGATCGGATTATATGAAGTGTATTAAAGAGAAAATACCATTATTTGGTTATAATGGGTGACGATTCTAGTCAGGAGGAGAGACTCAATGATTTGTTGACTCAACAGTTGGTTATGAATTTCTACACGTCTCTTCCGTCGTGGGGTATTGCATGAGTTAGAACCAGACTTATATATGTCATGAGGTGCACGGTGAGCATCAGATTCGGGGAATGTCGGCTATTATGATCAGAGAATGTTATTATGGTCATGTGGATGTGCGGTGCATGGTGTGAATTCAGCAAAGGTATGCAGTCATGTTCTGGTACATCGTGTGGTGATTGATACGATGTTCGTATGTTAAAAGCAGGCCTGGCAGAGAATTTTGGATGTTGGAACTGGGCTCTAAGGCTTATTTGACTAAATAAAAAGAGAATATCTTCAGATTTGATCGAGCTAATATTCTCAACTGAGTTGTGGTAGCACGGGTAGGTGCACGAGGTATTAAGCAGTGATTTCAGACAACTCTAGAGCAGTTCTTAGCACGTTCGAGGACGAACGTATGTCTAAGTGGGAGAGAATGTAACGACCCGACCGGTCATTTTGAGATCTAGCTCGTCGTTTGGCGGTTTGAGGCCATGGGTAGCTTCACTTCAAGTATTATGACTTGTACGCATGGTCGGAATTAAAATTTCGAAAGTTTAGAATTTATTTGAAAAGAAAATTCCATTTTCGGAAGCTTTAAGTTGGAAGAATTGACTAAGGTTGTATTTCTAAGTAACCTGCCTCAGAATCAGGATTTGAACGTTCTATAAGGTTCGTATGATGATTTCGGACTTGGGTGTATGTTCGGAATAGGGTTTTGGATACCCCGAGAGCGTTTCGGCACGTATTGTGAAAGTTAACATTTTGGAAGAATTAAATTAAATTTGGGTTGAATTGTATTTTATTGTTATCGATATACGTTTGGAATTCGGAGTCTGAGAATAGGTCTTATGGTGATTCCGGTATTGAGAGCGCGTCCGAAAGTGGATTTGGAGGTCCGTAGGTAATTTTGGAGTCGTTTGGCGAAAGTTAGAAATTTGAAGGTTTTTGAGAAATTTGACCGGAAGTGGACTCTTTGATATTGGGGTCGGATTCCGATTCCGGAAGTTGGAGTAGGTCCGTAATGTCAAATATGACTTGTGTGCAAAATTGAGGTCAATCGAACGTGATTTGATAGGTTTCGGCATCGAATGTAGAAATTTGAAATTCTTAAATTCACTAAGCTTGGAATGGTGTGCGATTCATGAATTCGACGCTGTCTGATGTGATTTGAAGACTCGACTAAGTTCGTAATGTGTTTTGGGATGTATTGGTATAATTGGTTAGGGTCTTGAGGGCCCCGGGTGGATTTCGGGTGGTTAACGGATCGAGTTTGGACTTGGAAGAAAAGATGAGGCACCTGATATCTGGTGTGATTGCACCTGTGCAAAACGTGCCGCAGGTGCGAGCCAGTGGTCGCAGGTGTGGTTTGGGCAAAGCTGGGCAGTGACCGCAGGTGCGAAGGGTTGTCCGCACCTGCGAGGTCGCAGATTCGGAGGTGCATGCAGGTGCGAGAATGAGAGAAGAATCTGGGAGTGCAGGTGCGAGGGTATGTCCGCACCTGCGAAGGCGCAGATGCAGAAGGAAAGGCACCGGTGCGGAGTTGATCTAGGCAAATGGAATGCGCAGGTGCGATGTTTTGTCCGCACTTGCGAGACCGCACATGCGACGAAGAGGCCGCAGGTGCGGAAGTCGGGGTTGGGCAGTGTCTCCTTTAAAGCGAGGGTTTGGCTCTATCTCATTTCATTTTCGCCCATGAGAGCCGCTTTTGGAGCACATTGGAGTGCCATCTTCATCAATCATAATGGGGTGAGTGTTTTTCTCACAATTTTGAGTTAAATACATGAGTTTATATGGATTTGAACATGGAAACTAGTATCAATTGTGTGGGTTTTGGTAGAAAACCTATAATTTGGTATTTTTTGATTTTGACCACGAAATTGGGCATTGAATTGAGAATAAACTATATATTTGAGTTCGTGAGGTTATGGGTAAAGTTATCTTCAACAAAGTTTGGAATCCGGGCACGTGGGCCTGAGGGTGATTTTTATCGACTTTTCAATCGGGGTTAGAAATTGTTATAACTTGGATTGTATTGAGTATTTGAGTATATATTAATAGGTTTGCATAATTATTTGGCTAGTTTTGGGGCTTTGTGCATCGATTCGAGTTGTTTGAAGGGCTCGGAAGCCGGTTATGGAATTACGGTGTGAGGTACGTCTCCTTCCTAACCTTGTTAGGGGGAATTAACCCCATAGGTGAACTAACTTATTGTGTGCTTCTATTTGTGGGGGCTACGTACGCATGGGGTGACGAGAGTCCGTACGTAGGTACTAGCTATGCCTACGTCCGGGTAGTTTTTGGCTCACATCATGCCATGTTGATATTGTTATTGATTTATGTTTATTGTTTGCCTTGAGAGAGAGCGAGATTGAGTATGCTTATTAATTATTTTGAAAGGAGTTGAAATTGAAAAACATAAGATTTAAAAGGTTTCATTTGAACTTCGTAATTTTGAAAAGAATTGAGGAATAATATAATAGCTGAAGAAATCTATGTGTAACCGCGTCGTATGTATGTTTCGCGAGCGGGGTAATTTCCTTAAAAAGCTACAAGCTACATTTCCCTTCTTTTGAAAAGAATCAATAAATATATATGATTTTAATATTAAATTTATATTTTACCGCGTCGCAAGTATGATCCGTGAGCGAGGTGATTCCTTAAATTAATGTTTGACTGCGTCGCATGTGTGATTCGCGAGCGGAGTATTTCCTACTACTCTCATGGGAGCGGGCCATTCGCCTCGGCAGATTAAATAGATGCATCTATGGTTCGCGCCATTTGAACCTCTGGCAGTGCAAAAATTAAATATTTGTTGGATCGGACCGTACGACCTCGGCATGATTTGCGCATGCTTGTATTGCTTGCCTTGAAATTTATAAATAATGATATTACCTCCCTGGTCTGAGATAAATTGATAAATGATGAAATGTGAATTTGGAAACCTCTTATTAATAAAGGAATTGTTTACTTGATTCATGATTTTCTTGATTTTACTGCCATTTTAATAAATCCATGACTAATTATATTATTGATGGCCACAGTAAGTGTCGAAGTCGACCCCTAGTCACTACTTCTTCGAGGCTAGGCAGGATACTTACTGGGTACGCGTTGATTTACATACTCATACTACACTTGCTGCATGTATTGTGCAAGTACATATATGACTAGTGGCCTTGTGGGCGCAGAGGCGCGATTATTACGGAGACTTAGGTGAGTTGCATCTTATGTACGACCCGCAGCCAACAGAGTCTCCTTCACAGTATTGTACTTTCTTTCCTGTCTAAATTTGTAATCCGGACAGTTATTGTATTTTATTTTAAATTCCTAGAAAATGCTCATGCACTTATGACACCGGGTTCTAGGATGATTATCGGATGTTCACTAATGAAATTGGAAAACATTGTTATTATTCAGTAAATCCATCTTTTACTAGTTAGATTAAGGTAAAATTTACTATTTCAAAAATATTAAAATGAGAATTTAATTAACTATTTAGTGTTGGCTTGCCTGACAGTGGTGTCCAGTGCCATCACGAACTTTAACGGATTTTGGGTCGTGACACCGGGGGGATTGAGTGAGTTTGAGGTGGTTTAGGAGCATTTCGAATTGCACAGGAAGGTTTTTTCATGGGTGTTGTTTTCTTCGCGATCGCGTGGGTACGTCCGCAGTTGTGTAGTATTGTCTGGTGATGCATCATGGTCGTGTGGGTTGTTTTTCGGTCACATAGGAGTCTTCAAGGGACATGGGTTTGCCCTTCGCATCGCGTGCATAGGGACTCGATCCGTAGCTTGGGGAAGACGGTGCATCGTGATCACACGAGGCATGTCGCGATTGCGGTTAAGCAATTTGGCCCAAGGGTATTTAATGTCCAAATTTTGTGATTTAGCTTATTTTCATTATTTTTAAAATCTAGACCTCGGGAAAAGGCAATTTGTGAGGAGATTTTTACCCCAAGCTTAAGAGTAAGTAATGCTTACTTAATTTTGAGTATATGTCTTGATTTCCTATGGATTTTGTGACGACTGATTGATCGTTTTGAGTACTAACTCTATTTTCTATATTTTAAAATCTCCCATAGCTTTATTTGATGATTTATGACTTGCATGCGTGGTGCGTGTTATTTTCCCGAAAGTTCATATGTAAAAATTTAAAGAAAAAGTGATTTTTAGCTTTAAAAACAACTAGAGTTGACCACGGTCAACATTTTCTATAAACGACCTCGGAACGATATTTTGCCAATTTGGTAGATTTTTATGATATTTTTGTACTTGTACGCATGTTTGGTTGGGGTCCCGGGTGACCCGAGGTCGTTTCGGTTCATTATGCAAAAAAATAGAAAATTGAATTTTAAACTTGAAACTCTTGAGTTTTCATGATCGATTCTTTATAATTGATGTTATTTTAATGATTTAAGATAGTGACCGAGTATTTATGATATTATTACACTTGTGTTAATGTTCGAATTGGAGCCCGAGGGTCTCGGATGAGTTTCGGATATGTTTTGGAAGTTTTGAATAGCTAATGCAAAAATCTGGTTTGTTGAACTTGCAGGTCTAGTATTTGTAAAGACCTCATCACAATTGCGAGTCTCGCATATGCTATGTCAGGCTCGCAAATGTGAAATGGGACTGGAAACTGAATTTCGCATTTGCGAAGGAAAGGTCGCAATTGCGAACAGGGGAAAATCGCATTTGCGATCTGAGTGTAGCTTTTGCGATAACTGGAAGTCTAGGCACAACTTTACAAATACGAACTTCCACCGTTTGCGATGGATGGGGGCTTCACAAATGCGATGTAGTAGTCGCATTTGCGATACAAGCCAGGCTCAGACACTGAATGCAAATGCGACCAGTGGTTCGCGACATCTGCAACTGGATAAAGGTTGGGGATTTCGGGACTTAGCTCATTTTACATCACTTTTGAACCTTAGACTCAATAGAGGCGATTATTTGAGAGCATTTTCTTCCCAAATTTATAGTTAAGCAATTGTAACTTGTTTCCAATCAATTTTAATTACTTCTCATGAATTTTATCATCAAATGTATAAATTGCAAAGTAGAAGTTGGGGATTATGGGTAAAATTTAGGAATTTTATAAAATTGATATTTAGACCTAGAATTGAGGTCGGATTTCGAAATAAATCACATATCCGGACTCGGGGATTAATGTGCAATAGGGATTTGTTCCTAATCTCCAATTTTGACTATGTGGACCTATGTTAAATTTTGTTAACTTTTTCAATTTAGTTAAAGATTGAACCTTTTCATTCGTGGGTAACTTCTAAAGCTTGTTTTGAATTGTTTGAACGATATTTGACTAGATTCGATTGGTTGAGAGGCTTGTTCTAAAGGAAAAGCCGTGTTGGATTATTGATATGTTCTGAAAAGAGATAAGTGTCTTGGTTAACCTTGATTTGAGGAAAATAAGGTAGAATCGAGTCTATTGCTATGCGAACTATGTGTCAAAGACGGTGTATATGCAAGATAACGAATGTATATGCCTTGGCCATGGGATAAGCATGCGGGTGGAGTTATCTTTACTTGTATCATGTTATTTTGTGTATTATGTCTTCCATGCTTTAGATAGTTTGTTAATTCTTTTATTACGCGCTTTTATGTTATTTCTTATGTTGCTGTACTATTGGGTATTGAGATCGTGGAATATGTTGATTGGTTGTTGACACTAATTCTTTATGATGAGTGGTGTTCAAATACTATTATTGAATATGAATTTGCTTCCCATCTTGCTTGGTATTGTGTTGTTGTGATTGCTTGATGAGGAAGAGTGAAAAGCACGAAGGGTGTTATCATGACTTATTTGCATATTGATATCATTGCTTGAGTGAACGTGAGTATAACACGAAGGGTGATGCCTACACTTGCTTTTATATTTATTATCATGTGAGGCTGAGAGTAAAAGCACGAAGGGTGATACCGTGTATTGACGGCCAATTTTGACTCTCCCTTTTAAAATTTATTTATTTATACTTAAATATTTACAATGAATGTTTTGAAAAGATTTTCTATCAATAAATACTTATTTTACAAAATTGATTAAGTATTAGTTTTGAAATTAATAATCTAATACTAACATTATGTAATTATAAATATACTTACTACTTTTAATATCATTAAGGCAATTTCTAAAATACACCATCTAGGCTTTATAATTAATTTAATGAATTATTTCTCACATTCTGATTAATTAGATTATTATGTTCAAAATTAGTGATATAATTTAGGAGACAAAGTATTTTATAAATATTTAATTATAATAATTAGTAGTATATTTGGTAGTATAATTTTACTACATTTTATTGAAAATAATTAAATTTATTTAAATTAATTTTAAAAGGGTTAGAAGATCAAAAGGCTACAATTGCAAATCTCCAATTAAACACAAGATGGCCATATTTTAAACTAATTTAGGCCCAATACCAAGCCCAATCCAGAACAATACCCAGCCCAGACACCCTTCTCTTTCCATCTTGGCGATTCGCGTTCCTCTCCCTAAACCAATCTAAGCACGCCACATCACCCTCTAATCCCACTCACAAAACAAACACAAACGATCTGAGATGTTGATCCAAATCATCGACCGTCCACAATTATCCCTATTTTCTCTTTTAATTTTGACCTGTTATAAGATATTATCTCTGCCGTTGGATTACACAGATCCAACGGTTCCCGTATTTTCTCCAAATTGATTTCTTTAAACACATAAACCCTCGATTTATCAGGTTCGTTGATAAAATGATCAAACGGTCCATATTCCATCTCTCAATCATAACCCTCAGAGACCAACCCCAATCCCCTAACCCTAAATCATTTCTCGTTTGACCCCGCCGCCCTTCTTTCCATTTTCTCTCTCACTTCTCTCAATCTCACAGACATGGCCAACAAAGAAACCTTGCAAACATTCGTGCAAGGCTTCAAATCAACCAGAGATTCATAAATTTTGTCCCTAAAATCCGCGAAACTCGCCGATTATTTCCCCGTTTCGTCATTTCACTTCACAATATCCCAAATCCGAACCCTAATCTTCAAAGATGAAACCCCAACTCACCATCGATCTTTCAAATTCATGGCATGCATGGCCATCTGTTCTGTCTTTGTACTATGAAACTGTTACGACCCAAACCGATGGGCCACGAAGGGCACCCGGTACCTTACTCAACCAAGTACAAACATAACGTATCTTTCTATTACATCATCATATACACGGGACATACAGGCCTAATAGGCCAACATGATCATTTATAAACTCAAAATATAGGCCGACAAGGCCGTACAATCTTTCACGTACACGACATATGTCTACAAGCCTCTAAGAGTACATAAATATTATAAAGGTCGGGACATGGCCCCGCCATACTAATCAGTACATGTCCTAACCATACCGACCACATAAGCAACACCGAAGAAAATAGAGCACACCAACATTTTCCGCCGAGCTGATCGCCTACTTAGAGGAGTCTCGACCTGTCTATCGAGACGAGCGGGCATGAAACGCAGCGTCCCCGGGCAAAAGGGACGTCAGTACAAATAATATACCGAGTATGTAAGGCAATATACTGAAAGCTGAAATTGAACTGATAATATAATAACTGAAAGTAACTGGGAGTCAAAGATAATCTGAAGATATGCTTATTTGCTGATACTGACTCAATTATCTCAATACAGTAAGTAAAATAGTTGTCCGGCCATATAAGGCTCGGTATATATATAACTGCTCTGTCGTAGTAGGCTCGCTCATAGGCGCTCGGCCATACTAGGCTTTGTATCTCGGCCAACTAGGCTCGCTCATAGGCGCTCGGCCATAGTAGGCTCGGTATATAACTTACCATCTGATCAGAGGTTTGCCCGATAGAGGCCTGCCCATCGATTATAGCTCGATGGTAATGAAAATACTGTAATACTATATATATATATATGCTCTCTGCTCTCTTGACTGAAAGAAGACAATACTCAATTAAATATGAAGTCCCGATAAGGTGAATAATGTAATTTATGAGACTAGGATAATGTATAAAAATTCGGGAGTATGAACTTCTCTTTATGCCTCGTTATCAAATACAGGTAATTACGAGATCATGCCAAAATGAAGGAAGGGCTTATACTTAACATACCTGAGCCGGTTCTCCGGATAATCCCTCTAACATACGACAATTGCGACACAACACGTGACGGCAAGACCGGGGTAGGAAAAATCCATATGATATTCTTGAGAAAGATTGCACTGTACTCCGTTATAATTGCAAATTTCATGCTTTATTGCGTTATGAAGTCTCAAATGAATTCTTTGAGTTCAATCCGTCACTTTGCCAAGCATTTCCATGTTTCATCTAATGATGTAGGGAGATTATATCTTTATCAAAATGAGTGGGACCCAATTTTTGGATTACTTGGCCAAACTATTCTCAAATATTTCCACCTAGCTTTCAAGACTTGCTTAGTCATTATTTAATCCTTACTTGCTGCCACGGTTTTGCCTCTTAGGCTTATCCAAATCCAAGATCCTAATTAAGTATTCACTAATTATTAATCTCCCATTAAATTCAATAATTATCCAATTATTCACATAACTAAGAATTATCTCAAATTACATAAAATAATATTCACTTTTAATACACTTTATACACCTTACTATCATAGCCATATGGTACCTTGTATGGTACTAGTCCATAAATATCGGGTATTGGCCCGTATTTTATCCCAAATCGATAACCTTTTAATTAAACTCATTTTCTTCTATTTGCTTACCTTCTATCCTTCACGAATTTACTCACCATGTATTTGAAATAGCATAATGCTTATAATCTCAAGAAAATCTTATCCCCGAACTTACGTCGATTAACTTACGACGAAACTTTAACACACAAAAATGCGGGATGTAATATCTCATTTTCGAGCTTCCATTAATTTACTTATGACGTACTTTCACGTACGAAAACATGGGATGTAACATCATTCCTCCCTTTGGAACATTCGTCCTCGGATTGATGCACTTATCATTCTCATAACCCATAGCTCTTGCGAATACTTTAACAATCTTCTTGCCATTTAGGTAACTGTTCTGTGAATAAATCCAAAGGCCAGGGCATTCCCATTTTAATCCTCCTTCCCACACCATGGCTTGTGACCGAAATCCTTCCAATCTCGTAACTGTTGCTACCTTCTATCATGCAGCATGTACGATACTGACCTTGTAAGTGCGCCTATGCGACACCTCTCTCCTTTTTCCTCCAGCGTTTAGCCAATCTCCAGGCCTCACTTTTGTACAAATATACAGAGTTTGATAAAATGTCTCTCTGGGCATCTATAGGTATACTGAAGTTCTTCGCTCGATACTTTGTTGAACTTACGAATATTGCTATACCTTATTTCATAGATCCGTTTATCCATCTGTATGACTTTACTGCATTTAGGTATGTCATACTATGCCCTAACCCTTACCTCAATTTATCGTTACTGAGGGCTGCTACCGAACTCCAAGTTACTTTCATTGCTTATCCCGTATGTATAAATCTAAGTCATTTAATGCTTTGTCATTATTATTCATCTTAAGAATGATGGCCTAATCTTATCTCATACTTTGTGACTTTTGTCCATCCATTGTTAATTCACCTCAATATTAATTTACAATATACCACTAATAACTTGAAATTTCTTACGTCATACCTTGCCACTAGGACTTACGTTGCATCAAGAAATATTTGAAGTGATTTTTCTGATCCACTTAGGGGTGATATTGTACTTCAATGACTATATTTTATAGCATCCCAATGTGGTTCACTTACGTGGATATTTTAATCTCGTACAATCCATGAAATCCTCTTCAAATCTTTACTCACTCGAAGGCTTAAACGTCATCCTTTATCCATCATAATTACACCCTCATTGTACTATCAGGGCAGCATTCCATCTCTTTCAAATGCTATTAGTCTTAGACTCCCTTGAGTTTATTCAGGCTATACTAAACTTGCTATAACTTAGAGAGATCATTAACTTTCTTGTTTTCACGGGCTTAATCCCGAGAACTTACTTGTTTCTCGTCACCTCCTCATTTGCCCTTTCTTGTCCTTATTCCTGTCTTTCTAAAACCTTGTTGTGTTACCATACTTTAGCTTGCGTCCTATGTATATCTATTTATACTACTCGCAACCTTCCTTCAACTTGCTTGCGTCATAGATTTCCTTATGTCATTCTGGAACATATCACTCTAACTCTTCTTTACTCCCTTAATTGCCTCCTCGATACCTGAAAATCATTGGCTGGAAGACATGCCACTGACGACGCCACTATCATTCTTGGATACTGAATCCCCGCGCTTTTAGCCTTCTATCCCAAGTATGGACTATTCACAACCTCCTACATTTGAGTATCGCGTACGTTGTTCACCTTTACCTTACTTACCTTAAAATCTTGCATCACGTCTTCTATCTCTTTCATGACCTTCCTTCCACATAGGTATAATTCACATCCATAACTTGAGGCTTTATTGTAATACTTGCACCTCGGGTGTATACATAATCCGGTGAGAGCCTTATACTGACTTCTTATGAGGTTGGTACTTTTCTAACCGGCTTTATCGTAGGGCCGTTATAGAATATGGTTGTTGTACTATCTCTCTCGCACCTCTGATATTAATAGTGATTCTACAATGTTCTTAATCACAATGTCCATAATTTCCCGGGTCCAATAATCAAACTCTTGATTTACTTGGGTGACGTAATTCTTTAGTTTCCTCTTTCCTTTGATCAACCTTTATGTAGGCTTAAGCTATCTTCCGATTTGCGGCTCATGGTGTTAGTTATTATACTTTTACCCTTTCGTGGGCGCTATGGAATCTCCATGATACAATATTTTAACAACTCAATCCTTTGTCTATGACCTGGGCTCAATTCTTTCATTTAACTTAAACCAGAATCTTCTACGACTGTATGATTGTCGACAGATGTGCTGCATGAAAAATACTCTGAACGCTTAAGTGTGTTCATAACGTAACCAACTCTGGATCATTGATCGAATAAGTCATTTCATTCCTTCTGAGCTTTCTTTAAACGTAAGTTATTACCTTTCCTGGTCTTTCTGCCACTTTTTGCATGAATACTTAGTTTATCTTAACGCCCACACATATTGGAATTCCATACAACCCATATGATCTTGAATCCTTTCTCGCCTATAATTATCCGTAGTTAGTTATCTCCATGCCCTTGTGCTTGTAGGGTTACTTTTGAACTTAAATTTTGATTATTTCCAGTGGCATCCTCTTTTATTTCCGTAACACCTATACGTTACCTTTAACTACCCCAACTTCTATCTGAATATTTCTCAAGGGTTCCAAGGTCATATCTGCGAGACAGAATTTCCCATGTTGGGTTCACTATATTTATCTTGCACGATCTGTTGATTTGTCTGTATCCCCTTGTCTAGCCATAACTAGGCTCTTCCTGAATTAACTACTAACTACTTGTTAGTCCATTCTCATATCCATATTTCGCATAATCTTTCTTGGGTTATTTCTTTTGTCTTAACTTACTATGTATAAAAAACATCCCAGGAAGGGACCCTTACTTCCTTTCCTTGACGTCGTGTTTGCATAATGTTCTGGATTCGTAGCATATCTTTAGGTTTTGAATAAGTGCAATCTCGTCCCTTCTTCATTTTATTTTTTTTCTTCTTCCTTTATCATTACATAGTTACTAGAATTACTTGTCATTGACTTAATGCCACACCACTCCATATTCCTTCCTTTAGGGAAGTACTAAGATTTAGTGCTATGACGAGCTACCTATAGATATTTTACCTCTTTATCTTTGGCGTCTTCTCTCATTATCGATGACTCTTACTCGCCTTGCGGTATTTCTCATTGCTTACCTTAGGGAAGCATTTTCCTGAATCACCATTCTCTAAATTTCTCATGAATCTTCTTCTGTTGTCCATTCTATTGGTGCTGGAACGCAATCTCTGAAATTCTCAAAATGCCAACTATTATCAAATCACTCAATCCCTAATTCATGTCTAGTTTACCTTTTGTACTAGCCCATACTGATTTGTATTACTTTGGGGGTCTAACTTTTCCTTTTGTTCACGAACTTGCTTCTCGAAATGAGGGTATGACTTTCTGGCCTATACTCTTTTGTTGTCTCAAGGCCTGTCATTTCTCATCTTTCCCTTCATTCGACTATAGACTCTATAATACTGTCATTTGTTTCATTTTTTTTACCGTTATCATCCATGTATCACATCTTACTCTTAATGCACTCTCTTCTTATTTCCTGCTAACATTTCTGTCTATCACTTTATTCTGAAAACTTCGATAAGATATTCTTTTGCTTTTAGCTCCCTTTTTTTCCATCCACTGGCTCTTCGGGTTGCTTACCATTATTTCCCTACTAGGGATGGGAGCCATATTAAGATAATATTTATCCTTTCCAGGCTTCCAGTGCCTATCATTGTAATACTCATATCTAGTTGTACTATTTTAGAGTGCACCATCTAGGTTTCTCACAAGGAGATCTATCAGCACATTATCTTTCGGAAATATCAACTAACACAAACAATCCATCCACCATTTTGGGTCACTCTAACCCCAGCCGGATCCTGATATCTGTCCTTCTCTTATACCATATATATTAGCTCCTATAGGGCATAACTAAGATCAGTGTGGTCAATTGTACATACCTCTGTTACTGTTGAACGTAACTCAAAAGGCTTATATTTCTCTACCTGAGTTGTAAATACTGTTATTCTTCATTAACTGGGCGCCTCGTACCCTTCTTTATCTTATTTCATTTACTTGTTGAAACTTATACCTTCTGATTCTTTCATTGTTTTTTACCATAAGAGTGGATAGGCATCCTTATCAAGAAGCTTACACATCTTAGTATACACATGATTTGCTGAATACCTCATCTCTATCCATCATAAGCATGATGCAAAAATCGAGTTCCTCTGACTCAACTCTTCCATAGCTATATCCCTTACCAATCATCTTTTTGGATATAGGCATCGTCGTATTATGAATAAGATAAAGTTTAGAAAATTGAGTTCTTACAACTGGGCTTTACCACACGATCTAGAGTAAGAAGAAAGAGTGACAGTCCTAAATGCCCTGTAGCCTTCTGCTTATAAGTGTGGTGC
Source organism: Nicotiana otophora (assembly GCA_000715115.1). Classification (NCBI taxonomy): domain Eukaryota; kingdom Viridiplantae; phylum Streptophyta; class Magnoliopsida; order Solanales; family Solanaceae; genus Nicotiana; species Nicotiana otophora. The sequence continues at coordinate 157,319 of AWOL01S0013084.1, read as the reverse complement.
ACGACACACCCATAAACAAGACTCTACTAGACACGGCTTATAGACTCCCCAGGACAGAACTGCTCTGATACTACTTTGTCACGACCTAAACTGATGGGCCGCGACGGGCACTCGGTACCTTACTCAACCGAGTATCAACATAACGTATCTTCCTTATTACATCATCATATACACGTGACATACGGGCCTAATATACCAACATGATCATTTATAAACTCAAACTATAGGCCGACAAGGCCGTACAATCCTTCACGTACACGACATATGTCTACAAGCCTCTAAGAGTACATAAATATTATAAAGGTCGAGACAGGGCCCCGCCATACTAATTAGTACATGTCCTAACCATACCGACCACATAAGCAACTTCGGGGCAAATGGAGCGCACCAATATTTTCCGCTGAGATGATCGCCTACTTGGAGGACTCTCGACCTGTCTATCGAGACCTGCGGGCATGAAATGCAGTGTCCCCAGACAAAAGGGACATCAGTACAAATAATGTACTAAGTATGTAAGGCAATATACTGAAAGCTGAAACTGAACTGATAATATAATAACTGAAAGTAACTGAGAGTCAAAGATAATCTGAAGATATGCTTACCTGCTGATACTGACTCAATTCTCTCAATATAGTAAGTAAAATAGTTGTCCGTCCCTATAAGACTCGGTATATATATAACTGCTCTGTCGTAGTAGGCTTGCGCATAGGCGCTCAGCCATACTAGGCTTTGTATCTCGGCCAACTAGGCTCGCTCATTGACGCTCGTCCACAGTAGGCTCGGTATATAACTTACCATCTGATCAAAGGTTGCCCAATAGGGGCATGTCCATCGATTATAGCTCAATGGTAATGAAAATACTGTAATACTGTATATATATAGGCTCTCTGCTCTCTTTACTAGAAGAATACAATACTCAATTAAATATGAAGTCCCGATAAGGAGAATAATGTAATTTATGAGACTAGGATAATATATATAAATTCGGGAGCATGAACTTCTCTTTATGTCTCGTTATCAAATACTTGTAATTACGAGATCATGCCAAAATGAAGGAAGGGCTTAGACTTAACACACCTGAGCCGGTTCTCCGGACAATCCCTCTAACATATGATAATTGCGACAAAACACGTGACGGCAAGACCGGAGTAGGAAAAATCCGTATGATATTCTTGAGAAAGATTGCACCGTACTCCGTTATAATTGCAAATTTCACGCTTTATTGCGTTATGAAGTCTCAAACAAATTCTTTGAGTTTAATCCGTCACTTTGCTAAGCATTTCCATGTTTCATCTAATGATGTAGGGAGATTATATCTTTATCAAAATGAGTGGGCCCTAATATTTGGATTACTTGGCCAAACTATTCTCCAATCTTTCCACCTAGATTTCAAGACTTGCTTAGTCATTATTTAATCCTTACTTGCTGCCACGTTTTTGCATCTTAGGCTTATCTAAATCCAAGATCATAATTAAGTATTCACTAATTATTAATCTCCCAATAAAATCAATAATTATCCAATTATCCACATAACTAAGAATTATCTCAAATTACATAAAATACTACTCACTTTTAATACACTTTATACACCTTACTATCATAGCCATATATTACCTTGTATGGTACTAGTCCATAAATATAGGGTATTGGCCCGTATTTTATCCCAAATCGGCAACCTTTAATGAAACTCATTTTCTTCTATTTGCTTACCTTCTCTCCTTCACGAATTTACTCACCATGTGTTTGAAATAGCATAATGCTTATAATCTCAAGAAATCTTATCCTCGAACTTATGTCGATTAACTTACGACGAAACGTTAACACACGAAAATGCGGGATGTAATATCGCATTTTCGAGCTTCCATCAATTTACTTATGGCGTACTTTAAGGTATGAAAATATGGGATGTAATAGAGACTCACCACTTCCTTCCCATTTTCATCATTTAATCTCAATAGCCTATTTGAAGAAGTCAGACCAAAAGGGTGAAACTTCAACTCGCCAGATCTCCTCCTCCATCTTTTCAAATCAAAGCGAGCCTGAGACTCTAGCTGGCTTCAATGTTGATATTCAACATCTAGAGGTCAAATGTAATAACTTCTAGGTATTATGGTTCTGAACAGTGGTCTCACGTACCTTAATGGTTAGCTTCCCTCCTCTCAGGTAAAATCCTTAACGATTTCCCCTATGTCTCTCTGATTGTCACTAGCCTATGCTTGCATTATCTGGTAGTCGTTATCTTTCACTACTAAATTTGAATTTTGCTGAAACTCTAAGCCATTACTGGCACTATAAAAGGGGCTTTCAATGCTCTCACCAACAAGACTTAATACAACAAAAATAATCTAACATCTTCAACCTATAGAGTTAATAGGCAAACACTATCACGAAATTACTTAGAAAAAGTCTTGTTTTTAGTTTTGAGTAGTAAATCGAACTAGGGTTCTAATTAGTTTCTGGTTTCTCTCTTATTCTGAGTATTACACTGGATGGGTGAATTCTTGATCCTATACGGCTAAAACAGAGTTTCTTATTTGGTTTGTTGCTCAAGAGGAAGTCAGTATGTCTCTATCCTCTCTCTCTTAATGTCTTTATTTGAAAATCATGAACGTGTTATTGTTTTCCTGATTAACTACTTAGTCTATAATGTTTATCAGCCTTTAATCGTTTATTTTAGTTCACTATGACTTGTTAACGATCTATGATAAGCTGTTGTGTTTTATCTAATGTTAATTAGGTAACCGTGTGATTTTAATGACCTCAATATCTGTGTTGAACAACCTATGTGTTTAAGTTGCTAAACCTGATGATTTTTCACACCTGCGTAAGACCTCAGACCTTACTCTAATGTTCTGTTATAATCTTCATGCTGCATTTTGAGTTCTGTTAATGTCCTGTTACAACTTTCATGCCTGTCATGTATCATTTTGAGTTCTGTTCCACTTAATGCTATGTTATAACCTCCATGCTCATCATGCTGTATTTTGAATTCTGTTCCACTTAATGTTCTATTATAAGTACTCATGATTCATCATGTTATATTCTCCTGAGTTTTATATTTAGGTTCTGCTATAGTCATTGTGTTTAACATGCAGCACCCTTCTAAGTTCTGCTATCCAACCTAGGCTTGTTTGTTCATTATGCCATATTCTTGAGTTCTATCATGCTATACTTATGGTTGTTATTGCAGTCTTCATGTTTAACATGCCATGTTACTTTAGGTTCTGTCATGCTAAATTTGGGATTTTGTCAGATAACCTTAGCTAGGGTACATATGAAATACATAGGATAACCCTGCCTCACTAGGTTAAGGCTTATGAAATATGAGTGTTTAAAAATACTTTCATAAATGGTTATTAGCCCTTAAGTATCCTTTCAAATCCTCATCATGAATGCTTCACATCCATATCTAATTGTTAGCTTGTAAATGGTCCAATTGGGATGGATTTTCTTTTGAATATCAGTAGTATTTGTTATGATCAGTCCATCTCCTACGAGTCAGACTATAGTTGTGCCCTGTTGATTATTTTTGTAATTTGAATATGACTCCATCATATTTAGCTATCCAACCAAGTCTGTGTAGCTGATTTAAGTCTGTTAAGTGTGATGTTTTCCCTATCCTTAACCTCTAATGATAATAAAAACCCGATTCTTCAATGTTTGGGGCTCGTCTTGTCTTGTGAAGTCATAATCTTGATTGAAATCTTTGTATGTGTGGGAGTTTGGTATGAACTTTTGTTTATCCTTCACGACTTCACATTTTGAATATTGTTTTAAACTTATACTCAATCCTTTTTTTCCTTTGTTATTCTAGATTGAATCTGGTGTAAGGGAAACCTTCTATTGTTATTGGTTGAGTGCAATAACCTGCTTGTATCATTGTCTGAATTTGTACTAAGGATTTCAAGGAATTCAAGTAATGTCATTAACCTAAGTGTATGCTCATTTGTGATCAATGTTAAGGCATTAGTCTCTGTATCCTAAAGTTGTTATAATTCCAAACTATGTGCCTTATTTGTCTATGAGGTGTATGATTTCTATTATTTTCAACAATAACAACATAAGTATTGTTGCTGCCATATGTACCTAAAAGTTTGATTTTCAAAACCTGTTCATGTGTGTGCTTCACTCATTTAATGTTGAAGTATATGGGCTATTTCTATGTGTCTATTTCTTTATTATTCTGCTAAGAAAAGCAGGCTTCTGTGGTAGGAAATGTCATAGTAGTTGATTCGCATTTAAATGACCTCATTGGCATTCAAATCTATAGCGAAGAGTTAGTCGTTAGTGGTTAAAGGTACTTGGGAGTAGAGTTTAACTCTAGGTTGGACTGCTCTCCCCGGCACAAACATTGTCCTGGGCCTTGAGACCCTTGGGAACTTTGATGTTTCGGGAGATTCAAAGGGGGAATTAGCCATGAATAGAACTCTCTCCTTAGCCTTTAGTTCATTGACACTTTTTACTCTCTTTGGGTTTGGTATTTAATGGCAACGAAAGATATTCAATGTGGATCATTCACTATACACAACCTCCACACTTGCATGATTCTCTTAGCATTAATGTACTGTTAGTAACCTCTTCTTTTAATCTTTACTTAGTGTGATTCCCTTAGCGTTTAAACACTGTCAGTGATTTTTTTTAGTCTTTGTTTGAGAATTTTATATATGGATATGTATACAATTTTGTTATTCTAATGACCTTCGCTTTTATTTTTTTGGGCATGTATAAATAGTTTGGGCCTGGAGTTCTTTAAGAACTCAAGCCCAAGTCCAGCTCTACTATGTTTCAAGGGTCTGTTGTTGCTCGTGTCGATCGTTATTATTGCTGCTGGGCCTTCCTTTTGGTGCCCAAACCTCCCAGAGTCACTTCGTTCCCTTCACCTCTTTACTTATCGTTATGTCATTCTTCAGTTACACTATGTCACTGCTCATTGCTGTTTTCCTGTTATTATATCTCTTTATGTATATGACAAGCATCTATTGGATTAAATATTTATCCTTATCTTTTAATTCATAGAATGACTTAGGCAAGCATTAAAGAACTTAAGATTTAAAAGAAGCCTCAGTTAGCAAAAAAATTATATAACTACTAATTACGAGTTTATTATCAATTTATTATGCCTCGCTAACCCTCTCCTTAAAGATTTTTTAATTCCAAAGGTTTAACAAAGGCGGCAACCCTCTTTTCAAAGAGAAAAATAGAATTGTCGCGATTTAATCTTACCAAAAAGGGGAATCAACTATTTCGAAGGATTAAGGTGATGCTGCCCTAAAACAAAGCCTCTCAAATAGTTTTCTACTTCAAAACCAATGTATATATTAAGATCATTTTCATAACGCTTTCACCACATTAGAATGACATGAACCTCCATGATTTAGGAAACAAAATACTTTAACATGGCTTCCAATTCACATGCATACAAATGTTTCCATCTTTCGAAGTTCTTTTTTTAGCTTATATATACTAACACTAATTTTCTAAAGGCTTTTCTCTAAAAACTATCTTCTTTAAACAATACTTTCCCCTTATAGATATTATATCCTAATATATGACAAGCTATACCCTTAGAACACTAGTTAAGGCATAGCATAAATAATTAATTCTTTCTCTTTTCTCTCTCACTTCTCTCAATCTCACAGACATGGCAAGCAAAGACTTCAAATCAACCAAAGATTCATACCTTTTGTTCCTCATATCCGCGATACTCACCGATTATTTCCCAGTTTCGTCATTTCACTTCAAAATCCCCCAAATCCGAACCCTAACCTTCAAAGATGAAACCTCAACTCACCATCAATCTTTCAAATTCATGGCATGCATGGCCATCTGTTCTGTCTTTGTACTATGAAACTCACCACTTCCTTCCCATTTTCATCATTTAATCTCAATAGCCTATTTGAAAGAAGTCAGACTAAATGGGTGAAACTTCAACTCGCCAGATCTCCTCCTCCGTCTTTTCACATCAAAGCGAGCCTGAGACTCTTGCTGGCTTCAATGTTGATATTCGACATCTAGAGGTCAAATGCAATAACCTCTAGGTATTAGGGTTCTGAACAGTGGTCTCTCCTACCTCAATGGTTAGCTTCCCTCAAACTAGTAGTTTTAAGGTCCAAATCTGCCCCAAAAGGATTTGGCCGCCCCCACTTAATTTTAATAACTTTTCTTACTCCTTAGCAACCACTCTACCTAATTATAATAACTTTTTATGCCTTAGCAGCCACCCTATCTAATTGTAATGACTTTTTATGCCTTAGTACTCCTATAAATAAGGAGTTCTTCTCATTCATTGAGAGACTTCATTATTGATTAAGTATATCATACTTTGAGAGTTCTTTTGAACCTTTGTTACTTGTGCTTTGAGATTTAACTTTCAACCTTTACTAGATCATAGTTCAAGGTAGTAAGATTACTTCTCTATTGTGATATATTTGATTCATTTGTGGTATTCTTAGAAGGCTATTAATACTAGTTATTAATTGTTTTCTCAAGTTACTCGTAAAATGGTCAAGATCCGAATCTATTGTTTTGATTTGCTTTCAAGTAAAGGCGTTTGATTTCTTCAATAAATCAAGACGTTGTTGCTTTGATTTTGTCAAGGCTATAGAACTTGCGTTCTTGGAAGTTCTTGGAATTCTTTCCTTGAATTTTCCTATATCCTTTATTTTCTGCCTTTTAGTTCTAGTTGTTCAATTCCTTATTGTTATTGCTTCCGTATTTACTTTTCAAATTCTTACTCTAGTTTGGATTTCCGACCTAGTAGTTATCAAGTGTCAAGAAGAATTGCTCGGCTTATATGTTTATATTATGTTATTGTGGTGATCTGGCTTATATGTTTATATTATGCTAATGTGGTGATCTAACTTTGAGTGGGTAGTGGTGGTCTAAACGGGCTCCAGCATACGTAATATAGTGTGACATTGTTCGTTTTGGTTCAAATAATATTTTTCAAAAGGTTTCACACCATTACGAATATTCAACATCTTATAAGTAAATTCTTTTATTTTTTTTCTAATTTGAAGATTAACTGTGTGTCAGCTACACTATCCGAGTTTCTTTTTGGCCAGTGAAACCCAAAAGCTAGCTTCTTCGAGATAAAGGTAGTAATCTATACATAGGCGGGGTAAATGCACTAAGTCAGGTCCCACACGATCACTCCGTCATATCCATATTCGTCCCTCTAAACCATTGGCTCTAATACCACTCGTATGTCAAAAAGAGGCAAACACAAAAATAAAATAAAAAATTAAAGAACACCAAATTTTAATGTGATAAACTCTTCAAATCAAAGGTAAAAATCGCGGGATCATAGAGATCTTAAAACTCCATTATAACAATAAGAAGTTTATAAAAGTTTTTCAAATAGGTTACAAAATAAGTTCCAAAAATGGAGCAACAAGAACAATAATAAATTAATTAAAAAAGAAGATAAATCACTTGAAACTGAGCAAATATTCACAGTCAAAATCTAAAGCTAAGGATTTCCAAATTCAAGTTCCACTGTTCAAATTAAAGACCAAAATATTAGGAATACAGTCAACATTTAAGCTCAATCTAATGGTGAACAAATTGGAAAACATGACTTGAAATTGGCTAGTTGGCACATAAATTTTTGAAAAAAAGGAATGATATTTTCTCTCTTTCCTCCCAAAGTGGCTACCCTCTCAGACCTCTCTTATGCGCTAAAGTCTCTCAAAAACTAATACTAATGACCATGAAATTTTTCTCAAAAGTTGTTCTATTTATAGATAATGAATGTCACTCTATTTCACTTTTTTTCTTTTTCATTATCATTTTATCTTATTTTATTGTTATTGTTTTAGTCAAATTTCTCCGTCCAAAACTTTTATCACGTTCTTTCACATTTTCTTTTGTTCATTTCAATTAATAAATAGCCAAATCCAAACATTTATATTGAGACACTTTTTGAACAATCATTATCGATTATGATTAACAAGAGATACCGTGTCACTTTGTTTTATACTTTTTTCCCCATTTTATTGTTGCATTTTCACTTTGGTTTTCTCTTTCTAATAAATTTCTACACTTTGTTTTATTTTATTTTTCTTTTTTTTGTCGTTATTTTCTTAATTATTTCCTTTTTTTATTTTTTGGTTCTTTCTAGTAATAATATCTCACTCTTTTTCACTTTATTGTTTTCTTATTTAGATTTTATTAGTTTTCACTGTATTTTTTATATTTCTTAATATTATTCTTTTTGTAAAACCTCTTCGTCCAAAATATTTGTCACTATTTTTTGCTTTCTTTTATCATCATCATCATCATCATCATCATCATCATCATCATCATCATCATCATCATTTAATCTTATATTTTGTGCATTGTTTCCATAAAATTTCTCCGTCCAATGTTTTTATTTTTATTTTGTCTTTCTAGTCAAATAGTGAGTCCTAAAATTTACTGCGACACTTTCTACACAAATAATCCACTACAATTATGGAGAGTTACTATATCACTTTTTAAATATTTTATATGTTTGTTTTATATTTGTAGATTACATTTTTAAAATAATTAATTAACAAATATTAGGTCTTTGTTAAATCAATAACTTGTGTCGAGTCTTTCTTTTAATTTTCTGAATACCATTTAACATACTAGTAATACAATATACTATGACTGAATATTACTCACATTATCTCATGATGTAAGTGTAATCATGATATACTATACAGTATACCAAAGATACTGTGAATACCATTTAACATACAAGTAATTACAGTATACCATAATATTGTACCATTTAACATACTAATAATTATAGTATACCATCATTCAATAGTAATCAAAATATATATTATGATTCAACAGTAATCTTGGTATACTATACTACATACCAAAAATATTATAAATACTATTGAACATACTATGATTAAATAATAATCACAACATATCATGATTCAACTATAATTATGGTATACTACACCGTATACCAAAAATATTATGAATAATGTTTAGCTACCAGTAATCATTGTATACCATGAGTCAATAGTAATACTTGTAATCATATACTATACAGTATACCGAGAATATTGTGAATTTCATCTAATATACCAACAATCATAATATACTATGATTCAACCGTAATCATAATATACTACACAATATATATCAGGAGTATTGAAAATACCAGTTTGTAACAAACAAAATATGTAAAAATAATATCTTTGTGAGTAAACTTTTATTTATTCCCTTGATCCTCCTCTCTAAAATTTTCTGTAGTTCAAGGGTTTGGGCAGTGTCTTTCGTGAATCACCAAGAATATTGGGTAGCACCTCGACATTTTGGGTTAATCTCCGGGAAGAACTACATTGACCACTCCATTCTTGTTGAAGAACTATATAACTGATGATTGATCTCTATATTTGCAGATGCCTTAAACAACCGTGGAATGCTTGTTTCCAACTCTAATATCACAAAGAGAGTTATGTAACCCCTTTATTTATAGTGATAAGTGGTAGAAATATGTATGAACTCTTTTATTTGATTCTGATTAACACATGTGAGTCATCAAACATAGCACATAAGTTGTGTAATGAGGTTGCATGCAATTTGCCAGGATATATCATTTTGGTTACTTACCGGTCTCTGATCGCCTATAATTTTGATTTGGATTGTCACATTATTTTAACATATAGCATTATTTTGTTGGCTCTATATTTGACCGGACATGTCATTCCACTTGACACATGGCATGAGTCTAGGCCTTAAGATGAAATGTACCTTGGGCTTGAAAATAAAATGAACTTATTTAATTATTAAATTCAAAATTAAAGTTTAACCCAAATGAAAATGGATCGATACGTGTAATTGGACTTTGAAAATTCAATTCAATATTTTATACTTACAAATGCCCACTACTTCAAGTTTTGTCGTGTCTTAGACTTCGCGAGCCGTAGAGATGAGGCTTGAAGTACTAGTAGAGTGATCTAGAATTTTCCTTAGAGTGATTAAGTTTAGAATAGTTTAACATATTTAGCTAAAATTTCATATGCATCCACTAAGCAAACGGAGCCACATCTTGTTGTAACTGACAAACAAGCTAATTGGACGCCTCTCCCTTTAAGATTGGAGGACAATTTATAGCAATACGTCTTTCATCATTGTTAGAATGATAGAATTGCACATGAGAAGTAACATCCACGCAGGACAAGTTGAGTACTTACACTTAGAAAAGAATCTAGAATCTTTTCCTTAAGTGAAACCAAAGCAGTACAACCTTTTTTGTACTTTAAAAACTAGAAGCAATGTAGACGGAGGCTAACTGAAGTTCCCAACTCCTTTAGTTTCCTTCTATGTAAAGATATCTTTCACGTTAATTAATTTGAATCCTTTAGGTTAACAATTAATGAGCCAAACCTCATGATGAAAATAAACTTAGGACAGCATTGGAGGCATGTAATTCTGAAACATGAACCCATCTATCTCGATTTCATCAGGAAATAGAACTAATCAAAGCTTCATTGCATCTTACTTTATGGTGAGCTTTAAATTCTCAAGATAACTTCCATTATTTGGGTGATCACTAGTCGTCATGCTCAAATTAAAGGACCCAATGCCATCACGAACTTCCCCAAATCTATAGGTGGAGGCAACCAAGTTAGATTGCATCATGAAATCACATCTAAGTAAGGTTGCTTTTATTTGACTTCACACTCTTGGTATGGAGTTTTGAAGGTGTATTCTTTTATGATTAGCGAGAAAGAACTGTGGCTGGGTTCAGAATAGAAACTTCAAGTGCCAAAAAGAATTTGTTTATTATGTTTTCTCTTTATTTTTAGAATATTGAGGGACTGCACCAACAATAGGAGCTTCAAACCTGTAGATTTCGAGGACGGAAGTTGTTTTTCAATATCAAATTGACCATCAGTTGGACTTCATGCTATTAGCACCGTCTTGTCGAACTATATGGTTATGCTGCTACCGATGTCTGCCAAGCCACATTGAAGCGTCGTTCCATTGGCACCGATATAAATTTAGAAACATCCTATAGATGATACTGAAGGCTCCAAAATCTTTTTCTTTTGCAGGTTTTCCAGAGAGTTCAAACGTTCTTAATATCTCTAAGAAGATGCACGTGCAAGATGTCTGTATGATTGGCGAGGAACCACTTAATTCATCCCTTCTATAATTTTGTGATATCGGCAAAAGACTACTGGATAGAAGAAGTGTGTAACACATGTTGAAAAAGTATATGCCATATCTCTTCCTTGCGGCCTAGCAAAAAAGATGCTTGGAGTAACCGTATTTCATCCTTGGTATTCTTCGATCCGGGTTCTGCTTATTTGTGTGTGCTCTCTTACTTTACATCATATTTGGGTATGTCTCGTAATTCTTTGGATATACTTGTTTGTGTGTCTACGCACGTTGCATATTCTATTATAGTGGATCAGGTTTATCAGTCTTATGTAGTTATTGTTAGAGGATATGATACGATGGTGAGTCTATTGTTGTTGGACATGATAGATTTTGATGCAATTCTTGGTATAAATTGGTTATTTCCATATCATGCTATCTTGGATTGTCACACCAAGACTGGAATTTTAGCCATGCCAGGGTTGCCTAGATTGGAGTGGAGATAGTCACTTGGTCATTCTACAAGTAAGGTAGTTTCGTTCTTAAAGACTCAGTGTATGGTTCAGAAGGGATATCTAGCATATTTGGTTTTTATCCGGGATTCTAGCAATATTTGAGGATTGTGCTTCAGACCTTGAAAAAAAGAAGCTTTACGCTAAGTTTCTAAGTATGAGTTTTAGTTGGAATCGGTTGCATTCTTCGATCACATAGTGTCTGGTGATGGTAGTAAGGTAGATCTCAAGAAGATTGAGGCAGTTCAGATTTAGCCTAGACCTACTTCAGCTATAGAGATCAGGAGTTTATTGGGTTTAGCCGGCTACTATTGTCATTTTACATGGATTGTCAGCCATTGTAGCTCCATTGACTAATCTGACTCAGAAAGGCATTCATTTTAGATGGTCTGGTGAATGTGAAGAGAGCTATTGAAAGCTCAAGGTTGCTTTAACTACAATCCCAATGTTGGTGTTGCCCACAAGTTTAGGGAAAATACAATATATTATGATGCTGCATGCGTTGTTATTGGTGCGGAATTGATGTAGGATGGTATGGTGAGTGATTATGCATCACGACGGTTGAAGCCTCATGAGAAGAATTATCCAGTTCATGATTTGAAATTAATGGTGATTATACATGCACTCAAGATTTGAAGGCATTACTTATACGGTGTGTCATGTGAGGTTTATGCTGATCATCACAGTCTTCAGCATTTATTCAAATAGAAGGATTTGAATTACTCTGGCATGCTGATCCGCGATTACCAGCGATTCCAACTTCATGTTCCCGAGTTGCAAAGAATAATCTGAACTAAGGCAATCTTGGCGGATTTGCTCCGCCTTACAATGAGGCAGCATAGGTGGCTTGAGTTGCTTAAGGATTAGGATATCATTATCTTATATCATCCAGGTAAGAAAAATGTGGCAGTGGATGCCTTGCGTAGAAAGGCGGGGAGTATGGTTAGTTTGGCATATTCCAGCTGAGGAGATGCCTTTAGCTATGATTATTAGGACTTGTCCAATATATCTTTGAGATTGGATATTGTTTAGCCTAGTAGACTTACTTGTGTTGTTACGCAACCGTCCTTGTTTGAGCACATTAAGGCTCGCCAGTATGATGATCCTCTTTCGTTACTACTTAAGGACACGGTGCAGTGAGGTGATACTATACGGTAGTTATTGGATATGATGGTGTTATGCAACTTCAAGGTCAGCTTTGCGTTCCTAATGCTGATGGATTGAGGGAGTTGATACCCAAAGGCTAGCTTCTTCGAGATAAAAGTAGTAATCTATACATAGGCGGGGTAAATGCACTAAGTCAGGCCCCACACGATCACTCCGTCATATCCATATTCGTTCCTCCAAACCTTTGGCTCTAATACCACTCGTATGTCAAAAAGAGGCAAACACAAAAATAAAATAAAAATTAAAGAACACCAAATTTTAATGTGATAAACTCTTCAAATCAAAGGTAAAAATCGTTGGATCATAGAGATATTAAAACTCTATTATAACAATAAGGAGGTTATAAAAGTTTTTCAAATAGGTTACAAAATAAGTTCCAAAAATGGAGCAACAAGAACAATAATAAATTAATTAAAAAAGAAGATAAATCACTTGAAACTGAGCAAATATTCACAGTCAAAATCTAAAGCTAAGGATTTCCAAATTCAAGCTCCACTGTTCAAATTAAAGACCAAAATATTAGGAATACAATCAACATTTAAGCTCAATCTAATGGTGAACAAATTGGAAAACATGACCTGAAATTGACGAGCTGGCACATAAATTTTTGAAAAAAAGGAACGATATTTTCTCTCTTTCCTCCCAAAGTGGCTACCCTCTCAGACCTCTCTTATATGCTAAAGTCTCTCAAAAACTAATACTAATGACCATGAAATTTTTCTCAAAAGTTGTTCTATTTATAGATAATGAATGTCACTCTATTTTACTTTTTTCCTTTTTTATTATCATTTTATCTTATTTTATTGTTATTGTTTTAGTAAAATTTCTTCGTCTAAAACTTTTATCACGTTCTTCCACATTTTCTTTTGTTCATTTCAATTAATAAATAGCCAAGTCCAAAAATTTATATTGAGACACTTTTTGAACAATCATTATCGATTATGATTAACGAGAGATACCGTGTCACTTTTTTTAATAATTTTTTCCCCCGTTTTATTGTTGCATTTTCACTTTTGTTTTTTCTTTATAATAAATTTCTACACTTTGTTTTTTTTTTTTTTTTTTTTTTTATTTTTTTGTCGTTATTTTTTTAATTATTTCCTTTTTTTTATTTTTTGGTTCTTTCTAGTTATAATATCTCACTCTTTTTCACTTTATTGTTTTCTTATTTAGATTTTATTGGTTTTCACTGTATTTTTTATATTTCTTAATATTATTCTTTTTGTAAAACCTCTTCGTCCAAAATATTTGTCACTATTTTTTGCTTTCTTTTATCATCATCATCATCATCATCATCTTCATCATCATTATTTAATCTTATTTTTTGTGCATTGTTTCCATAAAGTTCTTCCGTCCAATTTTTTTATTTTTATTTTGTCTTTCTAGTCAAATAGTGAGTCCTAAAATTTACTGCGACACTTTCTACACAAATAATCCACTACAATTATGGAGAGTTACTATATCACTTTTTAAATAATTTATATGTTTATTTTATATTTGTAGATTACATTTTTAAAACAATTTTCGAACAAATTTTAGGTCTTTCTTAAATTAATAAATTGTGTCGAGTCTTTCTTTTAATTTTCTGAATACCATTTAACATAGTAGTAATACAATATACTATGACTGAACATTACTCACATTATCTCATGATGTAAGTGTAATCATGATATACTATACAGTATACCAAAAATACTGTGAATACCATTTAACATAGTAGTAATACAATATACTATGACTGAACATTACTCACATTATCTCATGATGTAAGTGTAATCATGATATACTATACAGTATACCAAAAATACTGTGAATACCATTTAACATAGTAGTAATACAATATACTATGACTGAACATTACTCACATTATCTCATGATGTAAGTGTAATCATGATATACTATACAGTATACCAAAAATACTGTGAATACCATTTAACATGCCAGTAATTACAGTATACCAATAATATTGTACCATTTAACATACTAATAATTATAGTATACCATCATTCAATAGTAATCACAATATATATTATGATTCCACAGTAATCTTGGTATACTATACTACATACCAAAAATATTGTAAATACTATTGAACATACCATGATTAAACAATAATCACAACATATCATGATTCAACTATAATTATGGTATACTACACCGTATACCAAAAACATTATGAATAATGTTTAGCTGCCAGTAATCATTGTATACCATGAGTCAATAGTAATACGTGTAATCATATACTATACAATATACCGAGAATATTGTGAATTTCATTTAACATACCAGTAATCATAATATACTATGATTCAACCTTAATCATAATATACTACACAATATATATCAGGGGTATTGAAAATACCAGTTTGTAACAAACAAAATGTGTAAAAATAATATCTTTGTGAGTACACGTTTATTTATTCCCTTGATTCTCCTCTCTAAAATTTTCTGTAGTTCAAGGGTTTAAGCAGTATCTTTCGCGAATCACCAAGAATATTGGGTAGCACCTCGACATTTTGGGTTAATCTCCGGGAAGAACTCCATTGACCACTCCGTTCTTGTTGAAGAACTATATAATTGATGATTGATCTCTATATTTGTGGATGCCTTAAACAACTGTGGAATGCTGCCTTAAACAACTGTGGAATGCTTGTTTCCAACTCTAATATCACATAAAGAGTTATGTAACCCCTTTATTTATAGTGATAAGTGGTAGAAAGTATAGTTACGTATGAACTCTCTTATTTGATTCTGATTAACACATGTGAGTCATCAAACATAGCACATAAGTTGTGTAATGAGGTTGCATGCAATTTTCCACGATATATCATTTTGGTTACTTACCGGCCTTTGATCGCCTATAATTTTGATTTGGATTGTCACATTATTTTAACATATGGCATTATTTTGTTGGCCATATATTTGACCGGACATGTCATGCCACTTGACACATGGCATGAGTCTAGACCTTAAGATGAAATGTACCTTGGGCTTGAAAATAAAATGAACTTATTTAATTATTAAATTTAAAATTAAAGTTTAACCCAAATGAAAATGGATCGATACGTGTAATTGGACTTTGAAAATTCAATTAAATATTTTATACTTACAAATGCCCACTACTTCAAATTTTGTCGTGTCTTAGACTTGGCGAGCTGTAGAGATGAGGCTTGAAGTACTAGTAGAGTGATCTAGAATTTTCTTTAGAGTGATTAAGTTTAGAATAATTTAACATATTTAGCTAAAATTGCATACGCATCCACTAAGCAAACGGAGCCACATCTTGTTGTAACTTACAAACAAGCTAATTGGACGCCTCTCCCTTTAAGATTGGAGGATAATTTATAGCATTACGTCTTTCATCATTGTTAGAATGATAGAATTGCACATGAGAAGTAACATCCACGCCGGACTAGTTGAGTACTTACACTTAGAAAAGAATCTAGAATCTTTTTCTTAAGTGAAACCAAAGCAGTACAACCTTCCATGTACTTTAAAAACTAGAAGCAATGCACACAGAGACTAACTAAAGTTCCCAACTCCTTTAGTTTCCTTCTATGTAAAGGTCTTTTTCACCTTAATTAATTTGAATCCTTTAGGTTAACAATTAATGAGCCAAACCTCATGATGAAAATAAACTTAGGACAGCATTGGAGGCATGTAATTCTGAAACATGAACCCATCTATCTCGATATCATCAGGAAGTGGAACTAATCAAAGCTTCGTTGCATCTTAATTTATGGTGAGCTTTCAATTCTCAAGATCCCTTCCATTATTTGGGTGATCACTAGTCGTCATGCTCAAATTAAAGGACCCGATTCCATCACAAACTTCCCCAAATCTCTAGGTGGAGGCAACCAAGTTAGATGGCATCGTGAAATCACATCTAAGTTATGTTGCTTTTATTTGACTTCACAATCTTGGACTGGAGTTTTGAAGGTGTATTCTTTCAAGATTAGCGAGAAAGAACTGCGGCTGGGTTCAGAATAGACACTTCAAGTGCCAAAAGGAATTTGTTTATTATTTTTTCTCTTTATTTTCAGAATATTGAGGGGCTGCACCAACAATTGGAGCTTCAAACCTATAGATTTCGAGGACGGAAGTTGTTTTTCAATATCAAATTGACCATCAATTGGACTTCATGCTATTAGCACCGTCTTGTCGAACTATATGGTTATGCTGCTGCCGATGTCTGCCAAACCACATTGAAGCGTCGTTCTATTGGCACCGATATCAATTTAGAAACATCCTGTAGATGATACTGAAGGCTCCAAAATCTTTTTGCAGGTTTTCTAGAGAGTTCAAACGGTCTTATATCTCTAAGAAGATGCACGTGCAAAATGTTTGTATGATTGGCGAGGAACCACTTAATGCATCCCTTCTACAATTTTGTGATTTATGCAAAAGCCTACTGGGTAGAAGAAGTGTGTAACACATGTTGAAAAAGTATATGCCATATCTTTTCCTTGCGGCCTAGCAAAAAAGATGCTTGGAGTAACCGTATTTCATCCTTGGTATTCTTCGATCCGGGTTCTACTTATTTGTGTATGCTCTCTTACTTTACATCATATTAGGGTATGTCTCATGATTCTTTGGATATACTTGTTTACGTGTCTACGCATGTTGCATATTCTATTATAGTGGATCAGGTTTATCAGTCTTATGTAGTTATTGTTAGAGGATATGATACGATGGTGAGTCTATTGTTGTTGGACATAGTAGACTTTGATGCGATTCTTGGTATAAATTGATTATTTCCGTATCATGTTTCTAATATTTTGAGTCCTTAAACAAGTTTTTATATGGTATACAAACTTGTTAGGATCATTGAACGAGATCTCGGGGGCTTGAGTGAGTTTTGAGGTGGTTTAGAAGCATTTGGAATTGCATTGGATCGAGAAGGTTTTGGCATGGGTGTTGTTTTCTTCGCAATCGCGTGGGTACGTCCGCAGTCATGTAGTATTGTCTAGTGATGCATCATGGTCGTGTGGGTTGTTTTTAGGTCCCATAGGAGTCTTCAAGGGCATGGGTTTGCCCTTTACATCGTGTGCAAAGGGATTCGATTGCGTAGCTTGGGGAAGACGGTGCATCGTGATCACACGAGGCATGTCGCGATTGCGGTTAAGGAATTTGGCCCAAGGGTATTTAATATCCAGATTTTGTGATTTAGCTTATTTACATTATTTTTAAAATCTATACCTCGGGAAGAAGGGATTGTTGAGGAGAGTTTTACCCCAAGCTTGAGAATAAATAATTCTTACTTAGTTTTGAGTATATATTTTGATTTCCTATGGATTTTGTGACGACCGATAGATCATTTTGACTACTAACTCTCTTTTCTATATTTTGAAATCTCCCATAGCTTTATTTGATGATTTATGACTTGCATGCGTGGTCCTGTTATTTTTTCGAATGTTCATATGTAAAAATTTAAAGAAAAAGTGATTTTTGGCTTTAAAAACAACTAGAGTTGACCACGGTTAAACGACCTCAGATCAATATTTTGATGATTCCGGTAGATGTTTATGATGTTTTTGGACTTACACGCATGTTTGGTTGGGGTCCCGGGTGACCCGAGGGCATTTCGGCGCATTATGTAAAAAATTAGAAAATTGAATTTTAAACTTGAAAATCTTGAGTTTTCATGATCTATTCTTGATAATTGATGTTATTTTAATAATTTAAGATAGTGACCGAGTATTTGTGATATTATTACACTTGTGTGAATGTTCGAATTGGAGCCCGAGGGTCTCGGGTGAGTTTCGGATGTGTTTTGGAAGTTTTGAATAGCTAATGCAAAAATCTGGTTTATTGAACTTGCAGGTCTAGTATTTGTAAAGACCTCATCACAATTGCGAGTCTCGCATATGCTATGTCAGGCTTGAAAATATAAAATGGGACTGGAGACTGAATTTCGTGTTTGCGAACAGGGGAAAATCGCATTTTCGATCTGAGTGTCGGTTTTGCGATAACTGGAAGGTTAGGCACAACGTCACAAATGCGAACTTCCATCGTTTGTGATGGATGGGGGCTTCACAAATGCGAGGTAGTAGTCGCATTTGAGATACAAGCCAGGCTCAGACACTGAACGCAAATGCGATCAGTGGTTCACGACATCTGCAACTGGATAAAGGTTGGGAATTTCGGGACTTAGCTCATCTTACACCACTTTTGAACCCTAGACTCAATAGAGGCGATTTTTTGAGAGCAATTTCTTCCCAAATTTATAAGTAACTTTAACTTGTTTCCAATTAATTTTAATTACTTCTCATGAATGTTATCATCAAATCTATAAATTGCAAAGTAGAAGTTGGGGGTTTTGGGTAGAATTTAGGAATTTTATAAAATTGAGATTTAGACCTCGAATTGAGGTCAGATTTCGAAATAAATCACATATCCGGACTCGGGGATGAATGTGCAATAGGGATTTGGTCCTAATCTCGAATTTTGACTATGTGGGCCCAGGTTAACTTTTGTTGACTTTTTCAATTTAGTTAAAGATTGAACCTTTTCATTCGTGGGTAACTTCTAAAGCTTGTTTTGAATTATTTGAACAATATTTGACTAGATTCGATTGGTTTAGAGGCTTGTTCTAAAGGAAAAGCCATGTTGGATTATTGATGTGTTCTGAAAAGAGGTAAGTGTCTTGGTTAATCTTGATTTGAAGGAAATAAGGTAGAATCGACTCTATTGCTATGTGAACTATGTGTCGAAGGCGGTGTATATGCAAGGTGATGAATGTATATGCGTTGGCCATGGGATAAGCATGCGGGTGGAGTTATCTTTACTTTATCATGTTATTTTGTGTATTATGTCTTCCATGCTTTAGATAGATTGTTAATTCTTTTATTACTCGCTTTTATGTTATTTCCTATGTTGTTGTACTATTGGGTATTGAGATCGTGGAATATGTTGATTGGTTGTTGACACTAATTCTTAGAATATTCTCTTATGATGAGTGGTGTTCAAATACTATTATTGAATATGAATTTGCTTCTCATCTTGCTTGGTATTGTGTTGTTGTGATTGCTTGGTGAGGAAGAGTGAAAAGCACGAAGCGTGTTGTCATGACTTATTTGCATATTGATATCATTGCTTGAGTGAACGTGAGTATAACACGAAGAGTGATGCCTACACTTGCTTTTATATTTATTATCATGTGAGGATGAGAGTAAAAGCACGAAGGGTGATACCGTGTGTTGACGGCCAATTTTGAGTCTCCCTTTTAAAATTTATTTATTTATACTTAAATATTTACAATGAATATTTTGAAAAGATTATCTATCAATAAATAATTATTTTACAAAATTGATTAAGTATTAGTTTTGAAATTAATAACCTAATACTAACATTATGTAATTATAAATATACTTACTACTTTTAATATCATTAAGGCAATTTCTAAAATACACCATCTAGGCTTTATAATTAATTTAATGAATTATTTCTCACATTTTGATTAATTAGATTATTATGTTCAAAATTAGTGTTATAATTTAGGAGACAAAGTATTTTATAAATAATTAATTATAATAATTAGTAGTATATTTTGTAATTATAATTTTACTATATTTTATTGAAAATAATTAAATTTATATAAATTAATTTTAAAAGGTTTAGAAAGACCAAAAGGCTACAATTGCAAATCTCCAATTAAACACAAGATGGCCATCTTTTAAACTAATTTAGGCCCAATACCAAGCCTAGTCCAGAACAATACCCAGCTCAAACACCCTTCTCTTTCCATCTTGGCGATTCGCGTTCCTCTCCCTAAACCAATCTGAGCACGCCACATCACCCTCTAATCCTACTCACA
The DNA here is from genome assembly GCA_000715115.1 of Nicotiana otophora. Lineage (NCBI taxonomy): Eukaryota > Viridiplantae > Streptophyta > Magnoliopsida > Solanales > Solanaceae > Nicotiana > Nicotiana otophora. The sequence goes on along the minus strand of AWOL01S0013084.1, from coordinate 136,733 downwards.
AAACAAACACAAATGATCTGAGTTGTTGATCCAAACCATCGACCGTCCACATTTATCCTTATTTTCTCTTTTAATTTTGACATGTTATAAGATATTATCTTTGCCGTTGGATCACACAGATCCAACGGTTCCCGTATTTTTCCCCAATTGATTTCTTTAAACACATAAACCCTCGATTTATCAGGTTCGTTGATAAAATGATCAAACGGTCCATATTCCATCTCTCAATCATAACCCTCAGAGACCAACCGCAATTCCCTAACTCTAAATCAATTCTCCTTTGACCCCGCTGCCCTTCTTTCCCTTTTCTCTCTCACTTCTCTCAATCTCACAGATATGGCCAGCAAAGAAACCTTGCAAAAATTCGTGCAAGGCTTCAAATCAACCAGAGATTCATAACTTTTGTCCCTCAAATCCGCGATACTCGCCGATTATTTCCCCGTTTCTTCATTTCACTTCAAAATCTCCCAAATCCGAACCCTAACCTTCAAAGATGAAACCTCAACTCACTATCGATCTTTCAAATTCATGGCATGCATGGCCATCTGTTCTGTCTTTGTACTAAGAAACTCACCACTTCCTTCCCATTTTCATCATTCAATCTCAATAGCCTATTTGAAGAAGTCATACCAAAAGGGTGAAACTTCAACTCTCCAGATCTCCTCCTCCGTCTTTTCAAATCAAAGCGATCCTGAGACTCTAGCTTGCTTCAATGTTAATATTCGATATCTAGAGGTCAAATGCAATAACCTCTAGGTATTAGGGTTCTGAATAGTGGTCTCTCCTACCTCAATGGTTAGCTTCCCTCCTCTCAGGTAAAATCCCTAACGATTTCCCCTATGTCTCTCCGATTTTCACTTCATATGCTTGCATTATCTGGTAGTCGTCATCTTCCACTACTAAATTTGAATATTGCTGAAACTCTAAGCCATTAATGGCACTATAAAAGGGGCTTTTAATGCTCTCACCAACAAGACCTAATACAACAAAAAAGATCTAACATCTTCAACCTATAGAGCTAATAGGCAAACACTATCACGAAATTACTTAGAAAAAGTCTTATTTTTAGTTTTGAGTAGTAAATCGAGCTAGGATTCTAATTAGTTTCTGGTTTCTCTCTGATTCTGAGTATTACACTAGACGGGTGAATTCTTGATCCTATATGGCTAAAACAGAGTTTCTTGTTTGGTTTGCTGCTCAAGAGGAGGTCAGTATGTCTCCATCCTCTCTCTCTTAATTGCTTTATTTAAAAATCATGAACGTGTTATTATTTTCCTGATTAACTACTTAGTCTATAATATTTATCTGCCTTTAATCATTTATTTTAGTTCACTATGACTTGTTAACGATCTATGATAAGCTGTTGTGTTTTATCTAATTTTAATAAGGTAACCGTGTGACTTTAATGACCTCAATTTCTATATTGAAGAACCTATGTGTTTAAGTTGCTTAACCTGATGATTTTCCACACCTGCGTAAGACCTCAGACATTACTCTAATGTTCTGTTATAATCTTTATGTTGCATTTTGAGTTCTGTTAATGTCCTGTTACAACTTTCATGCTCATCATGTATCATTTTGAGTTCTGTTCCACTTAATGCTCTGTTATAACCTTCATGCTCATCATGTAGTATTCTGAATTCTGTTCCACTTAATGTTCTATTATAAGTATTAATGATTCATCATGTTATATTCTCCTGAGTTTTATATTTAGGTTATGCTATAGTCATCATGTTTAACATGCAACACCCTTCTAAGTTTTGCTATCCTACCTAGGCTTGTTTGTTCATCATGCCGTATTCTTGAGTTCTATCATGCCATACTTAGGGTTGTTATTGCAGTATTCATGTCTAACATGCCATGTTACTTTAGGTTCTGTCATGCTAAATTTGAGATGTTGTCAGATAACCCTAGGGTACATATGAAATACATAGGGTAACCCTGCCTCACTAGGTTAAGGCTTATAAAACCTGAGTATTTAAAAATACTTTCATAAATGTTTATTAGTCCTTAAGTATCCTTTTGAATCCTCACCATGAATGCTTCACATCCATATCTAACTGTTAGCTTGTAAACGGTCCAATTGAGATGGATTTTCCTTTGAATATCAGTAGTATTTGTTATGATCAATCCATCTCCTACGAGTCAGACTATAATTTTCCCTGTTGATTATTTTTGTAATTTGAATATGACTCCATCATGTTTAGCTGTCCAACCAAGCCTGTGTAGTTGATTTAAGTCTATTAAGTATGATGTTTCCTCTATCCTTAACCCCTAATGATACTGAAAACCTGATTCTTCAATGTTTGGGGCTCATCTTGTCTTGTGAAGTCATAATCTTGATTGAACTCTCTGTATGTGTGGGAGTTTGGTATGAACTTTTGTTTATCCTTCACGACTTCACATTTTGAATACTTTTTTAAACTTATACTCAATCCTTTCTTTCCTTTGTTATTCTAGATTGAATCTGGTGTAAGGGAAACCTTCTATTGTTATTGGTTGAGTGCAATAACCTGCTTGTATCATTGTCTGAATCTGTACTAAGGATTTCAAGGGATTCAAGTAATGTCAATAACCTAAGTGTATGCTTATCTCTGATCAATATTAAGGCATTAGTGTCTTTATCCTAAAGTTGTTATAATTCCAAACTATGTGCCTTATTTGTCTATGAGGTGTATGATTTCTGTTGTTTTCAACAATAACAACATAAGTATTGCTGCTGCCATATGTACCTAAAAGTCTATTTTTCAAAACTTGTTCATGTGTGTGCTTCACTCATTTAGTGTTGAAGTATATAGACTATTTCTATGTGTCTATTTATTTGTTATTCTGCTAAGGAAAGCAGGCTTATGTGGTAGGAAATGTCATAGTAGTTGATTTGCATTTAAATGACCTCATTGGCATTCAAACCTATAGCGAAAAGTTAGTCGTTAGTGGTTAAAGGTACTTGGGAGTAGAGTTTAACTCTAGGTTGGACTGCTCTCCTCCGCACAAGCATTGTCCTGGGCCTTGAAACCTTTGGGAACTTTGAAGTTTCGGGGGATTCAAAGGGGGCATCGGCCTTGAGTAGAACTCTCTCCTTAGCCTTTAGTTCATTGAAACTTATTACTCTCTTTGAGTTTGGTGTTTAATGGTAACGAAAGGTATTCAATGTGGATCATTCACTATACACAACCTCCACACTTGCATGATTCTCTTAGCATTTATGTACTGTTAGTAACCTCTTCTTTTAATCTTTGCTTAGTGTGATTCCCTTAGCATTTAAACAATGACAGTGATTTCTTTTAGTCTTTGTTTGAGAATTTTATATATGGATATGTATACAATATTGTTATTCTAATGACCTTTTCTTTTATTTTTTTGGGCATGTATAAATGGTTTGGGCCTGGAGTTCATTAAGAACTCAGGTTCAAGTCCAGCTCTACTATGTTTCAAGGGTTTGCTATCGCTTGTGTCGCTCGTTATTGTTATTGTTGAGCCTGCCTTTTGGTGCCCAAACCTCCCAGAGTCACTTCTTTCCCTTCACCTCTTTACTTACTGTTTTGTCATTCTTCAGTTGCACTATGTCATTGCTCATTGCTGTTTTTCTGTTGTTATATCTCATTATGTATATAACAAGCATCTATTGGATTGAATGTTTATCCTTATCTTTTAATTCATAGAATGACTTAGGCAAGAATTAAAGAATTTAAGATTTAAAAGAAGCCTCAGTAAACAAAAAATTCTATAACTACTAATCACGAGCTTATTATCAATTTATTATGCCTCGCTAACCCTCTCCTTAAAGATTTTTGAAGTCCAAAGGTTTAACAAAGGCAGCAACCCTCTTTTCAAAGAGAAAAACAGAATTGTCACGATTTAATCTTTCCAAAAAGGGGAATCAACTATTTCGAAGGATTAAGGTGATGCTGCCCTAAAACAAAGCCTCTCAAATAGTTTTCTACTTCAAAACCAATGTATATCTTAAGATCATTTTCATAACGCTTTCACCACATTAGAGTGACATGAACCTCCATGATTTAGGAAACAAAATGCTTTAACATGGCTTCCATTTCACATGCATACAAATGTTTCCATCTTTCGAAGTTCCTTTTTTAGCTTATATATACTAACACTAATTTCCTAAAGGATTTTCTCTAAAACCATCTTCTTTAAACCATACTTTCCCCTTATAGATATTATATCCTANAAAGAGAAAAACAGAATTGTCGCGATTTAATCTTTCCAAAAAGGGGAATCAACTATTTCGAAGGATTAAGGTGATGCTGCCCTAAAACAAAGCCTCTCAAATAGTTTTCTACTTCAAAACCAATGTATATCTTAAGATCATTTTCATAACGCTTTCACCACATTAGAGTGACATGAACCTCCATGATTTAGGAAACAAAATGCTTTAACATGGCTTCCATTTCACATGCATACAAATGTTTCCATCTTTCGAAGTTCCTTTTTTAGCTTATATATACTAACACTAATTTCCTAAAGGATTTTCTCTAAAACCATCTTCTTTAAACCATACTTTCCCCTTATAGATATTATATCCTAATATATGGTAAGTTATACCCTTAGAACACTAGTTAAGGCATAGCATAAATAATTAATTCCAAATCTAGTCTAAGTCCTATGAAGCTACCTCAGGTAGATTTTAAGGGGTACCTAACACCTTCCCCTTAGAAGAATAAGAATCCTTACCCATGATCTCACCCGTTAGCAAACCAAATAGAATATAGCCTTTAGTAATTAAATAGGTACCCTAGTATACCTTTAAATATTAGGTGGTGACTCTTTTTCATCAGCAATAAAGAAATCACAAGTTGAAGCTTGTTTTGACTAGTGCGAAATAAGGTGCAACAATATGGCGACTCTGCTGGGGATTCACACTTAGGTTCTGACCTTAGCAGACTTAGATTGAATTTCACATTTAGATTTATTTGTACATTTCCTTAATTATAGCTAAATTTGCAATTACGTGCTTACTTGCGTTATTTGCTCTTTATTCTTGTTATCATACTTATTGTTGCTACACCCTTATCTGTTACTGCTTTACATATATTGTCATCACATTTCTTCCTACCGAGTCTTGGTTGCACACTATCACACACAATGACATGCGAGGATTGTCTTTTACACCCATCTAAACCTTCTTTTCAAAACTCTCTAGTTTCAGAGAATGGCTTTGTCAGGTGAACTGACATAACTTTTCGCAGCCTTAAATCCAACTCAAAAGTAGGAAACACTCTACTCTGGCAAAAATAGGTCATACTACATAAACCTTAGGTGAGTCAGTCCTTGGCATCGACACACAATTAGGAAAGCCACCCTAATGTCAATGGGTTATGCACCCAACGACATTAATTCTGTGCAAAGACAAACAAACCTAACAAGACACTTAAAGATCTGAAGCAAACACTTACCAAAACTTTCTTTTACCCAGAAAATGGAAATAAACCAAAACATCCCCGAGATTAACATGGTGATGGGAGCTCCACACAAATTGAAGCAGTAATGGAAGAACATTCGCCGAGAACACAGAGATGAGACTCGGACATACCTGGGGGCACTGACCACTTTGATAAAAATTCGAGCATACAGGGTGGTCACTCGCCTGCTGATAGAGGTCTGGGATTCGGCTAAGGTGATGTTCAAGTTTATCGATTGTGAATTAGTACCGATATTGGAAGAAGTTACTAGTTTCACGCAGGTGCTATTCAATGGAAGGAAGCCAATACTACCAGTTACTATGCCCGGTTTCAGGTTCTTGGATGCTTTACACCTGGCTAACAGTTGGGGTCTGAGAAATATCGAAGACGGATGGGTGAGCCTCGATCAGCTGTTCGACAGATTTGGACATCGCGAAAGCTATGAGTGGTATTCAGGAGAGTTTCAGCGTGATCAAGCAACGTAGGAGAGTCTCGGACCTATCACTTTCTCATTGACATTGTTGGTATTATTGGTCTTCCCACAGAGAAGGGGTCGGATCAACATCAACTTATTACCCGTGGTAGTGGCAACCTGCCGCGGAAACCTTCAAGCTACTTTGGTGCCGATGGTGTTGGCTAAGATTCTAAGGGATTTTTCCGCATGTGCACGAGGGTATAATTTATTTAAGGGTTGTAACTTGCTACTTCAAAACTGGGCTACAAAACATTTCTTCCAGCGAGAGGTCACCATTGACCACTTCGTGGGTGTCAACAATATGATCCGCAGCCACAACAAGAGGATGAGACATTAGGTCTCCCCACATGGGCAAAATGAGTGGAGGAAATTGCTGACTAATCTAAGTGAAGAATGGGTCAACTGGAAACTGTCATGGTTAGGTGGAAGGACAATCTTAAGGACTCCTCAGAAATACTTCATTGAGCTAATCGCACTGGAGGGTATCCAGCCATACTAACCCATACGGGTTCTCAAACAGTTCAGGATGATCTAGGATGTGCCTCTATGGATGAGGACAACGCTATATGAGGATGAGTACAATAGACAAATTCTAATCCCTAGGATTAGAAGGCTCCAAGAAGAGTGGAACGACCTGGTCACAATGTCGGTGGGTTAAAACGCGTGGTGCACTCTAGAGTATTATGTCTGGATCAACGAGGAAGACAAGCTGGCCCGACCAAGCAGAGAGGGTATATCCTGGCTGGAGGATGTAGTGGCTGCTTTGCAAATCTACCATGAGATTCTGTCACATTACCTTCTGACAACCTTAATGCAGCGTCAAAAGGTCCCAGGATCCAGCGATCACATGTTGCCACCTACTGAAGACGATGACCGGGTAGTGGAGTGCATCCAGATAGAGACTAGTAAAGAGCTAGAAGAAGATCCATAGGAAGGGTCTGAGTTCAGCAATGACGAGGAGGAGTTTGAAGTAGACCCGGAGGAAGATCCGGAGGAAGAGCCAGAAGAGGAAGAGGAGACGAGAAACGATTCCGGGGATAGTTACTAGATGTTGGTTGACTTCCCCTTCTTTCCCACTTTGTACCCTTATCCCTAGTTTTGTATTTTTCCTAAAGGGCAAGTTGTTCAAGCCCATGCAGTTCTAAGAATTATCATAAACAATGATGTAATCTTTGTTCCCACTTATCTCAGTCCAAAATTATCAATGAAAATAAACTTTCTTCGGATCTAAATGTTCCAAGTCTAATTGTTTGTCAAACATCTATGATTTAGGCCTACTTCCGCCAATGAGAGGTCCCATGAATTCTAGGAAAATGCGCTAGCCTTAATGCATGAATTAATTACTTTGTGTGATTTCCTGCTTGTATAAATGAAGAAACTAACTCCTACTTCTTTTTTCTTTCTTTCTTCTTGTTTTTTCTTTTATTATATTATTACTCCCTAAAAGAAAAGTTGGTTTGTGTCGACCTGAAACTTGCGCAACCACCGTACAATCTAAGATCATAGTCGACAACCCGGGGCGGTCGGGAGAGAAGAATGATACCAGTAATGATGAACACATGGCTAGGATGGCCCAGGAAATGGAATCTCTAAGGGAGGAAGTATATCATATCAGGGAACTAGCATATCTGGCCATGACAATGCTTCCTCAACCACCTTGCTTTCCTTCTTTGGATTCAATTCCTGACCACTTTCCTTCCACATCACACAAAAACAACAACACCCTAACTTCAGTTCCCACCACTCAAGTCATACCTCTAGTAACCCCCGAAAACCCACCAAATCCCCCTATCCACACTCCCTACATACACAGTACATTCAAACACTACAAAACCTGCCTATCACCACCAATGCAACTCACACCCCTCCTCATGATGGAGTCACTTTTACCACTCACCCAAATCAGCACATACCTATTGCACATACCATCGCTCATGAGCGATATGTTCTTCCTGTATATGCCATTTCTGAACCTACCTTTACAATGCCTGTCACGGTCAGGGTGCCTTATGAGATTGACCAATACGCCGAGATGGAGAGGAAGCCAAGCATAAGGAAGAGGAGTAAGTATCTGAGCTGCTGCAAGTCTTGAGAAAACAAATGAAGAACCTCCAAGTCGCCCGGGGAAGTAAACTTTTGGACTACGAGGATCTGTGTATCTATCCGGATGTCAACAAAGAGATCACTCCCAATAGATTCGTGCTGGTGAACCTACAGAAAAAGCCATCCGAGTCATTCTAAGAATATGCACGTCGGTGGAGATCAGAGGACACCAGGGCACAACTTCCGTTGGACAACAGTGAATTAACCAAGTATTTCATCATAGCATATAAAAGGATATACTTCAAAAATAATGATGGGAATGATGGGACAGAAATTACCCGAGCTGGTGATGATGGGAGTTTTCTTAAAAGAGGGTATAAAATCTGGTAAAGTACAATCTATGGCAGCACTGCAAGCGGTCAGCAAGGCAATCCAATCAAGGTCAATCGGTAACGGAAAGAAGAAGAATGAGGAGGTCTCACCAGCCGTCCCTTACTATCAACCCAACCCACATCACGAAAACACTTCCAATTCTCTAAACAACCATTCACCACCACCCACTTACTCTCAAGTCCATAACACCCAGCCATATTACCACCCCCAACCCTCCTCGATCCCACAACAACCTAAACTCGCAATGACCATATGCTCTTGTCCAAACCATTACCCACTAAAACTGACCCACTTATGCACTATGCCCTCGTCCCAATTTTGAAGAAGGGTCCCAGAAATTATACCCTGATTGCTGAGCCTCTGGCCCAATTGTTCGAGAGATTAAGAAGAATAGTATTGATACATCCAATAGATGAAAGGGTTCCTAAGTATCCCTCCAAGTATTTTGATGCAACAAAAACGTATGTGTACCATTCCAACATGCTTGGGTATGATAGTGAAGACTGTTTTAAGCTGAAAAGTGAGATTGAAACACTGATCAAGAGCGGAGCTATTCAGTGCATTCTGGCACCGCCCAATATGAATCGTAATCCGCTGCCAATTCATCGAAATCAGGGGGTCAATGTGCTTGCATTGGACGAAGAATATGATCTGAAAGAAATGATTGTCGCAATAGGAAATGCAGTAGCCACCAGGATCCCACCTCTAAGGGATCCAATAATTATCGTACAAGTGAGACCTGCAGTGATAGTTCAGACTTACCAACGACAACCTATCATTGCTATAGGGGACGTAGAGAGTTGGGAATACAAAATTGTCCTATGGACGTACCAGCAGAAGGGGAAGGCCAAGATGACAGACTCTGTCACAACACATGGTATGATTAGGTCTGGGAGATGCTACGCTCCTGAAGATGAAAATCGAGAGAACTTGGGAAGATAACAGATTCTAAGAAGGAACATAACAGACCCAAAATCCGCCGAATTCTGGAAGAAAATGTCGACCAAAGAGTACTCCGTGAAGGAGAAGCTGAAGAAAACTCCAGCACAAATACCAATCATGAACTTGCTGATGAGTTCCGACAGTCATAAGGATGCCCTGTAGAAAGTACTAAGCGGGGTAAGTGTACCGAGCAACACCACCAGTGAGGCACTGGCCGTGACAATCGGAAAAATGGTCTAAGCAAATATGTTCACTTTCAGAAGAGACGAACTTCCCCTCGAAGGCATAAGTCACAACAAAGCCGTTCATATTACTATCAAATGCGGGGACAAAGTGGTGTCCCGAGTGCTGGTTGATGGAGGGTCAGGAGTCAACATTTGTCTGCTTTATACTTTGCTGGGTAAGAGCCTTTGATGGTTTGCATAAGGATGTTATTGGAGAAATTTATTTGTCTTTGTATACCGGGCCAGTTGAATTTCCATATTTTGTCAAGCAATGAATATCTTCTCTTCATACAACATGCTGCTGGGAAGGCCCTGGATACACATAGCAGGGGTTGTCCCATCTACCCTGCACCAATGCATGAAATTTGAGTGGGCATATCAGGAGATCGTGGTCATTGGCGAGTGGGGCCACTACGCTTATTTGAAGCATGTTGTTCCATTTATTGAAGGGCTAGACGGAATTGCTTTCCATATAGTGAAAATCATGCAGACCACCGAAATGGAAGAGACTGAACAAAACTTGGAAATGCAGTTGCCGTATAGATCCAAGATGGCTCTGAGGGAGATGATGAAATATGGATACAGACCATGAACATGGTTGGATCCAAGTCGGACGGGATCACAGAGCCAATTGAACCTAATGGGCAGAAACAAAGGGTCAGCATAGGATATCAGCCTCTGGTGGGCAAATATCATACTGGTAGCTCCGAGAAAAAGGTTTTTATGCTAGAGCATGTTTCAAGTCTAGGTTAGAGTTCAGTAACAGAAGATGATATCATCGATGGGATGGGAAAGTTGTTCGTGAATATGATTGAAGAATGCTATGTAGGGACTAACATCAAGACACCGACCATCATGGATGCTGAACAAGGGGAGGAGGTGTGGAATTGGGCCACCAGTTCATCTATGGTTCGCCGAGAGTCTTGGTAGTATGGAACTGTAAAAGTTTTCTTTTTTGAAACACGCACGGTCAATTGAGGCATACATCGTGTCTATACCTTTTTGATGAAATAAACATAATTAGTTTCTTAAAATATTATGACTTTATTTACTGATTCATTTATACTTAGTTTTTCTTTTTCAGTAATCAAAATGATAAAAACTCGCGTTCTGTGATTGTGACATGTAACGAAATTGTCGAGCGCAATGACCCAGATTACGAGGAGTATGGCAAGAGTATGTTGCCATACAATCTCCCACAAGAGATCGAATAGTTGGAGAGTCAGAAAAAGCCCAACCTTGAAGAAACGGAAGTGGTCAACCTCGAAAATGAAGAAGACATGAAAGAAACCAGAATCAGCATTCATCTAGAAGCCGAGAAGAAGGAAAAACTAGTTGAGCTCTTCCGACAATACATCGATGTGTTTGCATGGTCATATGATGATATGCCAGGATTAATTACTGACATTGTCCGCGTCGACTGCCCACTGATCCTACCAGACCGTCGGTGAAGCAGAAACCCAGAAAACTTTAACCCGATTTGAGTTTGAGGATAAATGAGGAAGTAACCAAGCAGATAGAGGCAAATGTGGTAAGGGTCACCAATTATCCCAGCTGGTTGAAAAATATCGTCCTAGTACCCAAGAAAGACGGAAAGATCGGGATATGTTTGGATTACCGAGATCTCGACAAAGCTAGTCCAAAGGACGACTTCCCTTTACCAAATATCCACATCCTTATCGACAACTCCACGAAGCATGAACTACAGTCGTTTGTGGATTGTTTCGCTGGGTACTACCAAATCTTGATGCACGAGGAAGACGCAGAAAAGACAGCATTCACCACACCTTAGGGAGTTTATTGCTATAGAGTCATACCGTTCGGTCTCAAGAATATGGGCACCACCTACACGAGGGCCATGACGACCCTTTTTCATGACATGATTCATAAGAAGATTGAAGTATATGTGGATGACGTCATCATCAAGTCTCGAAAGAGTTCAAAGCACTTGGATGATTTGAGGAAATTATCCGAATACCTGTGGAGGTACAGTTTGAAATTGAATCTGGCAAAGTGCGCATTCGGAGTCCCTTCTGGAAAACTATTAGGATTCATCGTAAGCAGGAAAATGATAGAACTTGACCCATCAAAAATCAAAGCAATTCAAGAACTACCACCACCAAAGAGTAAGAAAGATGTGATGAGTTTCCTGGATAGACTAAATTACATCAATCACTTCATATCCCAGTGCATGGTAATCTGTGAACCCATTTTTAAATTGCTGAAAAAGAATGTTTCCACAAAATGGACAGAAAAGTGCCAGAAATCCTTCGACAGAATCAATGAGTATCTGTCAAATCTACCAGTGCTGGTTCCCCCTGAGCCCGGGAAGCCATTGTTACTGTATCTATCAGTCTTGGATAACGCCTTCGACTGTGTGTTGGGACAGCATGACGAAACTGGGAGAAAGGAGCAGGCCATCTACTACTTAAGTAAGAAGTTCACAGCAAGCGAGGCCAAATATACTTTGATAGAATGCACTTGTTGTGCTCTGACTTGGATCGCCCAGAAACTAAGGCATTACATGTTAGCATATACGACGCATCTGATATCTCGGCTAGACCTGCTCAATTATATCTTCCAGAACCGATGCTGATCGGAAAGCTTTAACTGACCACCACGTAGAGAATCCGGTGGATGGGGATTATGAGTCACTCACTACATATTTTTCCGATGAAGATGTTGGGGAAGATATTGCAGAATTATGCCCTAGATGGAGAATGTTTTTAGATAGAGAAACAAACTTTAAAGGATTTGGAATTGAGGTAGTCCTAATTTTGGAATTCGGACAGCACTATCCAGCATCGACAAATATAAGATTACATTGTACCCATAATATGGATGAATACGAAGCATGCATCCTTGGGATCATAATGGCAGTCGAGATGAACGTCAAAGAATTTTTGGTCATAGGGGACTCTGATCTATTGATACACCAGGTCCAAAGGGAATAGTCCACCAAAAATGTCAAGATCCTACCGTACCTGCACTGTGTGAAAGAGCTATGCAAGAAGTTCATGAAGATTAATTTCAAGCACGTCCCCAGGATTCAGAATGAGTTCGTCGACGCCCTTGCAACTCTTTCATCCATGATTCAGCATCAGACAAGAACTACATTGACTTTATCGAGGTAGAGGGGCTTAGCAATTTTATTATATTTTGGTTATCTTGTTTAAAAAGCATACTTATCCTATATCTAGTTTTTGTACCCTCATTGTTATATCTGTTGTCCTAGGTTATTTTCTCTGATTTCATGCAATTAAGAACCATCCATATTGAAAAAGTGAGTATCATATTTTTGTCAAAAATTTGCTTCTACTTTTCGAGATTAGATTTGATATTTACTTAGTACACGTGATTTTTATACTCATACTATACTTATGCATATTTTTGTGCAGATTCTGATATCAGTCCTAGAATTACTCAAGAGGTCATTTAGTAGATACACTCGAAGACTATGGTGGCTATCGTTCCTTATTCACAACTTATAGAATCTCCTTCTTATCCATTTTACTGTTATTTGATTCAGATAGTACTGTTATATTTTAAGACTCAGTTGTACTCTATTTAATTGCTCATGATTTTGTACTACCAGATTTTGTGAGATTGTCATTGTATTTTCGTATTTTGTTGATTGTTTGAGACTTATTTATGTCTTGTCTATATCTTGATAGTGGATTATTCTTGTTTGTCCTGCTTAAATTAGTTATGATTATTGGCTTACCTAGCCAGTTAGAATTAGGTGCTATCACGATCATTGGCGGAATTTTGGGTCGTAACAGGTGCTCAATCTTTGAAGCCGACGTCGATGAAGGAAAAAAAAAGGTTTTTGGTTGTTAGTGATGAGATTTTCTTGAAACGAACCAAGGGCACATACCAGTTAGTTCATAAGCCAAAGGGACAATTATCGTTTCGAGGAATTTCTGAAAAAACTTTTCTTTAAATCTTCTTTCTGAAAGTTTCTATATAATCTAGTTAAACCCGAGCATGCAACTTTATAATGCGGTGAGCATAATTATGATGATAGGGAGCGTTATTTGACATAGTTATTATGTCTTTTCGGATTCTGAGATTATTTCGAAAATGGATCAATTGCTAGTAAACTCCTCACTTGTAGCTTTCCTGCTTTTTGAATATAAGAAAAATCACCATATTAGAATCTTCTTTTTTGGTAATTAATCACCATAATAGAATCTTAATTATGTTACACTTGTAATATGTGGCGGCAAAAATTGGATTGGATGCATCCAACTGAGAGACAAAGAACCAAATGGATAGTAAAATTTATCAAAGTTGCCAGTTTAGATATGAAACAATAATGAAAAGTTTAACAAGCATAGTTCCTCATTATAAACTATAAAGATCATGTATAATAACTATATATAAATCAAATAGATACTCTTTTCTTATTACCTGCGCCATTTCAACATCTCCATGATAAAGGCAATGTTGAAAATTTGTACAATGTTATATACTTTCTCCGTTTACTTTTACTTGTCCACTTTTGCATATCAATCCTGTTTTGCCCTTAGCATTTGTATACGGGTGAAATCGAGCTCATGGTGCATCCCGACCTCCGACAAGATCAACGAGGCTCGAGACATGGCGGCAAGGGACCGAAATCGAGCCAAAGTCTCACCGGGCCAGAACTCGGGGGCATGACGCCTGCCCTCGAGAATATCGAGGCTATGGTCCCGGAATCAGTCCTAGTCTCGAACGACTCCGAAGAACATTGTCAGACAATCCAGCATAGCCAACAAAAAGCCGAAATATCAGTGACCGGCCGGATATCACGGCAGGGATCTCGGCACGTATCGATAAGGAGCCGACAATCAGTAAATCAGAAGATGTTTTACCTTTTATAGAATAGTACCTAAAGTAGGACTCCCATATTATATAAAGGGGGTCTGATAATTCATGAAGGACATTGTAACACGCATTCCAAAGCAATATATTATTATTTTCTCTGTTATTAGCTCTCTCTTTCTCTCTTATTCACTAGTGCTGGCCACAGCAGAGCCCGGATTGAGGATGATTATTTCATTACGGCAGGAGCTATCCTACTCGTGTGGTTTGAATTTATTTTATCTTTGTTTGTTCAATTATAACTTAATTTATCGCCTTGTATCAAATTAATCTGTGTATCCTTAAAATCACTTATAAATTTAATTGTTATCCGATTTTGAGGTTAAACAATATTAATTACTCATTCCAAATCATTTTCCAAATCCATTAAGATTATACATCAATTAATATAAGTATCATGATAAATTATGCACTTTAGTTATTATTTTTTAAAGGGTGTACAAAGTTAATAGTAGACAAGTAAAAGTGAACGGATGGAGTATATTCGCCTTGAGGCAAATCTTTTAATTGGTACTCATTCAATAACCACCACCGCCACCCCCGAGAAAATTGCAGTTCATGGAATTACACTGTAAAGTGGGCTTGTCCTCAGATGTGGGCTTATTGGGCCTGAAATGCTGTTACACCATCTCAAATTTTACTGAAAGAGTTATCAGGCCCAAAATTTGTTTCCCACTTGTTCTCCTCTTTCCCACCGGTTCCTGCTTGTTCTTTTGTTCCACCAATCTTTTGGATATTAACGGAAACCTCATTTTATTATGTAAAGCGTTAACTTCTGCCGGCATAATAATTACTCTCTGCCTCATCCATTTGACAATTTTCGATGGGATACAAACTTTATAAACTACAGTAATTTAGTTTGTGTGTTTTATCACTAAAGGTAGAGAAAAAGTACAATTGAGATGTTCAATTAAAAGAAGAAGTAACCTCTTTTTATTGACATTCTCTTAGTTTCAAACGGTGAGAATTAAATACCGTGGTAAAGTGTTAAAACTTGGTTGTCGTAGTGAAAATTTTTTCATATATATATCTCTATGTACGTGCCTCGTACGTAAAACACCAAACTGCTTAATAATGTTGACATAAGAATATGAATACTTGTTATTTGAAAAGTGTTATTCATTATGGAAATATTAAAATCATTCATCATTCTTTTAGCTATTTAAACCATGATTAAATACTTTATTATCACTATTATTTTTTAGTTAATTATGGACGAATTAGGCAAGGAAGACTACTGTGAACCTATGAGATTGAACCACATATTAACTTGCTTCTTGTTGTTGTTGTTTTTTTAAGAACTACAAGATGAAGGAGAAACTTATGATCTTTAATTGGAATATGTCAACAATGTTAGTATTGGAGTTTATCGGCACATGTTATCATTCAGATTGTTATAATTTATTTATCACCACTCTTTTTAATTTCTCTTTTTCCTTTTTCTCACATATGATATAAAGATTTCACTCTTAACAGATTGGTCTTTGTTTACCCTAAAAAACGGATAACAATTGAATTTATATGTGGTTTTAAGGATATACGGATTGATTTAATACAAATGATAAATGACGTTAGAATAAACAGATAAAAGACGTAATAAATTGTCAAACCAATAGGGAGAGTGATCCCATACTCAGTAACGGCTTAACGAAGTGCCTGCCTTCTATCCCGGGCTCACACTAATGAAGAACTGATGAATAAAAGTAAGAACTTTGAATAACAGAGAGAATAAGAGTATATTGCCTTGATATGCGTGTTACAATGTGTCTAATGAATAATTAGTTTCCAATTTATATAGTAAGGGAGTTTCACCCTAAGTAGAATTCTAAAAAAGGTAAAAATCTTCCGTTTCGCCGATGATTTTCTGCCTATACAAGCCGAGATTCACGCCGTGATATCCGGTTAGGCAAGGACATCATAACTCTTTGTTAGTCGTATGCAGCTGCTTAGTAATGTTCACCGAAGTCTCAATCCTCAAATCGGACCTCGAGGATATGCCTCGCTATCCCCAAGGGTAGGTATTTTACCCGAGACCCGATACGAGGGACTATTCACTCTGACTCCGATACATTACGGACTCGTTCCTGCTCCGTTTGGCTCACCGGAAAGTCGAGTCATGCAGCGGGCTCGATTTTACCCGTATACAGTCTTAATACATTAGTTTTTAAATGAAACTACTGATCCTTCTCATACATTTATTTTTCTTCACACATCTAAGGTTAATGTATACAATAACAATACAATAATGAGCTCCACATGGTAACCTAAAAGAGATTTCATCAAAAGGAGGTGAAAGTATAAATGTGTTTACCCTACAATTCGAGTAACAATTATACTTATTTAGTGGTTTTAAGGATACGTGATTTAATCCAATACCAATTGATAAACAAGGAATTGAATAGATAATCTAAATAATAAAATAAATCAAACCAGTGTTGTAGCAGTGCTTTCGACCTCGATTCGAGATGGTCTCGAGGTTGGGTAACAAGAACAGTAAAGAACAGAAAATAAACAATGATGAACAGTAATGGATAGTAACTGAAATAAAGAGCAGCGTTTGTGTATATTCTTCTCCGTCCAATCCTCCTTACAAAGGAATGGGATCCCTCTTTATATAGTAGAGGAATCCTAAATAAGGTACAATTCTAATAACGGAAACAAATCCCATGATTGGTGTCAATAACCGCTTGATTCGATCTATTCCGGGATTTCTGCCGAGAACTTCGGTCGGTTGCTAACATCTCGCCATTCCGTTATTATGCTCGGTCTCGATCTTCAGCGAGAACTTCGATCTCCATGCTCCATACTCTGCCATTGAGCTCGAGCCTGATCTATTACGAACTTACTCTCGAGGCAGCTCCTCGTGCCTATGAAATCGGACATGCCCGATTTCGACCGTATACAGATAGTCCCCGCATTTGTTGGAATAAAATGATAAGAAACGGTTTGAGCCTCAATTTTCTAAAACCTTGTTCATGATGTCGTCCTCATGACGTAAGTGACGGATGTGATCGAAACGTCCTGTCAGTTCAGTTCCCCAAATCATTAATGCCTGTTAGTTAGCGGTCGGCCACTAGCGCCACCGAACCGTCGTCGTGATCCTATAAATACCTGCTCCTTCATTGAATCAAACTTTACTTTTGCTCTAATCAAACCTCTAATTCTTCTCACTCTTTTCGTCTCCTCCTTTTCGCCGTCTGAAAAGCCTCCTTCATTAGCACCGAAACCAGCAGATTTTCATATTCCTTCGCCCTTCTTTACTTATACCAATTGTAAAAACCTCAAAGACCATACCACAGAAGGAGAAAGCTTCTTGCTCCTCTTTTCGGCTGTTCAGCGACAAGGCGCCAGTGGAGCCGCTTCCCCGCGAGTACGTTCCCGATCCATGTACTCTAAAATCCTACTTCAAGGTCGAAAACCATTCATCGATCTCGGGCCGATGTGAGCATGTGTCGATGTAAATGTGCTTGATAATGAAGAGTCACCTCGAGGCCATGAAGAGGGACTGCACCTGGGGTCCCGAGGTCGTGGTGCAAATTCCTCCTCCCGAAGAGAGCATCACCGCTTGTGTGCAGGGGTTCCTAAGTGTTTGCACTTACCCCTTCACATTGGGTCCCCTCGACCCAGTGATTATTGATCTCTGTAAAAGATACCAGGTCACCCTCGGCCAATTCCGCCCTTCTCTATGGCGCATAGTAATCATGTTGCGCTTCTTTTCTAGCAAGGCCGAGGGGCTGGAGTTTACTTTAAATCAGCTCATGCGGTTGTACTGGCCTCGAATTTATCGAAGACTAATCAGGCTCCAACACCGGGAAACTAAGGCCTTGTTCTCGAGCATCAACGATGACAAGGATCAGGGTTGGATGAGCCATTTTATGGCGTGAACTTCTTACTTAAATAGTAGATGGCCTGCTCCTTTCTTTCAGTTTCGTCATGTTGCCCCAATATACAGCCGAAGGCGTTATCCAAGACTGACAAATATAGTAATAATGGCTTCCTTGGTTCGGGGGGAACCATCACTGGTGGATTTGATAGATACTCCTTGATTCCGTTGAAGGCTTTCTGGCACTCTTCTGTCCATTTTATGGGAGCATCCTTCTTTAGCAACTTGAAAATGGGTTCACGGATTACTGTGGACTGGGCTATGAAGCGACTGATGTAATTCAATCTACCCAGAAAACTCATTACATCTTTCTTACTCTTTGGCGGTGGTAATTCCTAAATGGCTTTGATTTTTGATGGGTCAGATCTATCCCCTTCCTGCTTACAATGAAGCCCAACAACGTTTTTAACGGGGACTCCGAATGCGCACTTTGCTGGGTTCAACTTCAAACTGTACCTTCGCAGGCGTTCGAAAAATTTCCTCAAATCATCCAAGTGCTCCGAACTCTTCCGAGACTTTATGATGACATCATCCACATACAGTTCAATCTCCTTATGAATCATGTCGTGAAAAAGGGTCGTCATGGCCCTTATGGAGGTGGCGCCGGCGTTCTTTGAGATTGAATGGCATAACTCTATAGTAGTAGACTCCCTAAGGTGTGGTGAAGACTGTCTTCTCTGCATATTCCTCGTGCATCAAGATTTGATGATACCCAGCAAAACAATCAACAAATGACTGTAATTCATGCTTCGCGCAATTGTCGATGAGGATGTGGATATTTGGCAGAGGGAAATCATCCTTTGGACTAGCTTTGTTGAGATCTCGGTAGTCCACACATTCTGATCTTTCTGTCTTTCTTGGGTACTGGGATGATATTTTCCAACTAGCTTGGATATTTGGTGACCCTTACTACATTCGCTTCTATCTGTTTGGTCACTTCTTCCTTTATCCTCAGACTTAAATCAGGTTTGAATTTTCTGTGTTTTTGTTTGACCGGCGGTCTGATAGGATCGGTGGGCAGTCTATGCAAGACAATGTCGGTACTTAATCTTGGCATGCCATCGTATGACCATGAGAACACATCGACGTACTGTCGGAGGAGCTTATTCAGTTTTTCCTTCTGCTCGGTTTCTAGGTGAATGTCGGTTCTGGTTTCCTTCACGTCCTCTTCACTTCCAAGGTTAACCACTTCCGTTTCTTTGAGATAGGGATTTTTCTGACTCTCCAACTGCTCGATCTCCTGCGAGAGAGTATTGGACATCATGCTCTCATCATACTCCTCGTAATTTGGGCTGTTGCACTCAACAGTGTCGTTACATGCCATAATCGCAGAATGCGGGCTTTTAGCATTTTGATTTCTGAAAAGGAAAGCTAAGTATAAATAAAGCGGTAAATAAAGTTGCAATATATGAGAAAATGATTTTTTTTATTTCATCAAAAAAGGAACGTCTTAAGCATTCAAAAGAGGCAAATGACAAAAGGTACAGACACGGTGCATGCCTCAATTGATCGTGCACTTTTCAGAAGAAAACTTTTACCATTCCGTACTACCAAGACTCCCGGCGAACCAAAGATAGACTGGCGGTCCAGTTCCGCAGCTCTTCCCCATGTTCGGCATCCTTGATTGTCGGTGTCTTGATGTCTATCCCTTCACAACATCCTTCAATCAAATTCACGAACAACTTTCCTATCCCGTCGATGATATCATCTTCTGGCACTGAACTTTGACCCGGACTTGAAACATGCTCTGGCACAAAAACCTTTTTCCCGGAGCTACCGATATGAGTTTTCCCTTTTGGAGGTTAATATCCTATGCCGACCCTTCCTTTCTGTCCATTATGTATAATTGGCTATGTGATTCTGGCTCCCAGCCCTGTTCCTGGCCTGTATCCATATTTCATCATCTCTCGGACCTAATCATGTCATGGGCTGCAGGCGAGTCTTTTATTTTGGCCTTCCCCTTTTGCTGGTACGTCCATGGGATGATTTTGTATTCCTGACTTTCTTTGTGTCCTGTAGCACCGACTGGTTGTCACTGATAGATTCGAACAATCACTGTAGGCCTCACTTGTACTGTAATCATTGGATCCCTTTGAGGAGGGATCCTGACGGCTTCTGCATTTCCTATAGTGACAATTATTCCCTTTAGGTCATACTCTTCGTCCAATGTGATCATGTTAACTCCCTGGTTTCAGTGATTTAGCAACGGATTGCGATTCACATTGGGCGGCTGTCACGCCCTAAACCTGGGGGCGAGACCGGCACCTGGTGCCTTACTTAACCGAGCGTACCAACTTGAGACTGAGGGACTCTGAATATACAATGTCATACATTGGCCATAGGGTCACATTGCAATATAATTTGTGAAACAAAATATAAAACAGAACGAAAACTAGCTCCGACTGAACATCAATATAAAGCTGGGCCGACAAGGCCATCATAACTACTACAGCTGACAAACAAACAAAAATATACATACAAGGCCTACAATCCCAACATACTGCAATGACTAATAAGATATGTCTACAAGCCTCTGTTGATGAATGTACTTTAGTCGGAATACGGTCCCGACCTACCCATAATATATATATATATATGTATATATATACACGTATATACACAATATGTATTCAAAACCCTAGACTCGGCAACTCCGAAGTATGTGGAGCTTACCGATCAAGCAGAACACGGACAACACATACAGACGAGGTCTACTAGTCTGTCTATCCGAACCTGCATGCATGAAATGCAGCATCCCCAGGAAAGGGACGTCAGTACGAAATAATGTACTGAGTATGTTAGAGAGTAGAATAACTGAAAGCTGAAACTGAACTGATAATATAATAACTAAAAGTAACGGGGAGTCAAAGATGATATAAAGTTATGCTTACCTGCTAATACTGACTCAACTCTGTAAATATAGTAAGTAAAATAGCTTTCCGGCCTTATAAGGCTCGGTACGAGTAACTGCTCAGCCGTAGTAGACTCGTTCATAGGTGCTCTACCATACTAGGCTCACTCATAGGCGCTCGACCACAGTAGGCTCGGTATATAACTTACCATCTAATCAGAGGTTGCCCAATAGGGGCCTGCCCACCGATTATAGCTCGGTGGTTGTGAAAATACTGTAATACTGTTATATATATATATATTACCCTCTTGACTAAAAGAAGATAATACTTAACTGAATAGAAAGTCCCAATAAGGGAGAATACTGTAACTTCTGAGACTAGGATAAAGTGAATAAATTCAGGAATACGAACTTCTCTTTATGTCTTGTTATCAAACACATCTAGTTACGAGATCATACCAAAATGAAGGACAGGTTTAGCCTTAACATACCTTATCACAATCATTCCAATAACCATGTTGAACTCGTATCTTCTCACCTTAATCTACAACAACGATAATAATACTATCATTAAGTTACAAAAGGTACAACTATCACATAACGAATGACAAACTTATATTATATTAGAATGGGCAGAATTTTTCCTATAATATTTACTTCCTCCCAATTCGAGCCAACACCAACAACACAAGAACACAACAATAACAACATATATACATCATTTTCCAACCTTATATCCATCATAAATTACCAAAAAACAGCCCAACATACCCCAATCTCTTCCTATGCAAAATGACCACCGTAGTAGTGTCATGTGGTGTTTCTACACACCCTTTCTCCTAAAAAACTCCCTAAAATAGTAGCAAAACATGCAATCCAACAGTAACACAAAACAACTCACAAAACAGTCCACTACAAGTTGAATAACTCGAACTCACGGCTTTCGATCACCGTCCCGTGAGTTTTTACAATTATACAATAACTTTCCATACATTTCCAGCAGAAAAATGGATGAAAGAGAGCAGTAAAATTATCTTATTTGTTGAATACCTCAGCTCCTATCTTGGTTATTTAAATCCTAGGTTTTTCCTCAAACTAGAACTTGAAAAGGAGAGAAAATCAATTAGGATTTATGTTACATTTATGACAGGATTTTTGCAGCGGCTTATCTCTGGTTATTTTGTTACATATTGTGTATTATATTTTCAGGAGATAAGCCCTTAAAAGAGCTCTTTGTCCGACCTGAAATAGCCCCTTTTTGGAAATATTTAATCCTCTCATTTAAGCAAGTAGGTGACACATCTACTTGTCACCTAGCAGTCTGCGCAGTCTCGCAAAGATGAATATATCTCTCTACTCCGATGTTGTATTGATAAACGGTTTAATGTGTTTGAAAATAGATTCATATATCTACAATTTTATGGGTGTATCACCCCATAACTCTAAGTATATCGGGAAAGAATCGCAGTGACATTTGACCCAAATATCAGTAAAACTTATAAACGTAACTTGTGATGACTTTCATAGACTTTTGTTCCACAACTCGCTTGACCTAAAAACTTAACACATGAATATCATACGACTAAAATAACTCATAACATAGCCCTATTATTATGTTAAGAACCCTAGTCTCACCCCAAAAGTACGGGTTATAGCATTCCCGGCTTGTCGAATTTGGACGAAACATTAGTTTCTTCAATTCCTTTAGCTTCTGAACCTTCCAACCCTCTTTGTACTTGTTGTTCATGATATTTAATATTTGTAACCTCCGAGGTAACATGATAACTTACTTTATATACTTCCAAAGATGATCTCACTTTTTGTCTTACATTACTTTGCTTATGACACACTTTTACGTACAAAAATATGTGGTGTAACAGCGGCGCCAGAGTGCATTGGATGGATTTCCTCTTGATTAGTGTTTCAATCTCATTTTCTGACTTAAAACAATCTTCAGTATCATGCACAGGTACATTGGAATGGTACACGCATCTTTTAGTGGCATGAAACTGGTGGAACCCTTCCTTCAACTGGGTTATCAATCCTGCTCTTCTCAATCTCTCGAACAATTGGGCCATAGGCTCAGCAATTGGGGTATAATCTGTAGGACCCCTCTCTTCAAAGTTGGGACGAGAGCGTGGTGCATAAGTAGGTCGGTTTTGGTGAGTACTGGTTTGGACATGAGCATATGGTCGTTGTGGGTTTTAGTTGTTGTTGGCTCGATGAGGGTTGTATTGTGATTGAGGGTTGTAATATGGCTAGGTGTTATAGATTGGAGCGTAAGTGGGTGGTGGTGAGTGGTTGTTTGGGGAATAGGAAGTGCTTCTGTGGTGTGGGTTGGGTTAATAGTAAGGGACGACTGCTGAGACCTCCTCTTTCTTTTTCTTTCCGCTACTGATTGACCCTAATTGGATGGCCTTGATGGCCACTTGCAGTGCTTCCATGGATTGTACTTTACCAGATTTTATACCCTCTTCTAAGAAATCTCCCATCTTGACCAGTTCAGGGAATTTTTGTCCCATCATTCCCATTATCTTTTCGAAGTATATCCCTTTCTAGGCCCTGATGAAATACTTAGTTAATTCGCTATCGTCCAATGGAGGTTGCACCCTGACGGCCTCTGACCTCCAATGACATGCATATTCTTGGAATGAATCAGATGGTTTTTTCTGCAGGTTCACTAGTGCAAACCGATTGCGAGTGATCTCTGTATTGAATCGAAAATGATTCATGAAGTCCTCCGCCATATCTTGCCAAGTTTTCCAATTTCGCGGATCCTGTCGAGTGTACCAGGTGAGTGCTTCTCCTGTCAAACTTCTTATAAATAACTTCATCCTTAGCTTCTCATTCATCCCCACTCCGACCAACTTGTCACAATATGCCCTCTAATGTGTGTGGGGATCTCCCGTACCATCAAAGATATCGAACTTTAGGGGTTTATACTTTACTGGCATATCCACATCTGGATGAATACACAGATCCTCGTAGTCCAAACTTTCGCTTCCTCAGGTAATTTGAGGCTCTTCATTTGCTTTCTCATGATTTGCAACTGCTCAGATACTGACTTTTCTTCCTTACGCCTGGCTTCCCTCTCCATTTCGGTGTATTGATCAATCTCATAAGGCACCATGACCGTGACGGGTGCTGTAAAGGTAGGTTCAGAAATAACATATACAGGTGGAATGTACCGCTCATGGGCGGCGGCATGTGCCACAGGTATGTGCTGGTTAGTAGTAAAAGTGACCCTGTCATGAGGAGGGGTGTGAGTTGCATTGGTAGTAATAGGCAAGATTTGTGGTATCTGAACATACTGTGCTACGTAGGGAGTGTGGATAGGGGGATTTGGTGGATTTGCGAGGGTCACTAGAGGTATGACTTGAGTGGTAGGAGCTGAAGTTGCGGTGTTGTTATTTTGGCATGATGTGGAAGGAAAATGGTTAGGGATTGAATCCAAAGAAGGGAATCGAGGTGGTTAAGGAAGTGTTGTCATGGCCAGGTACGCAAGTTCACTAATATATTGTACCTCCTCCCTTAGAAACTCCATTTCCTGGGCCATCCTGGCCATGTGTTTATCATTCCTGGTGTCGTCCTTTTCCCTTGATCGCCCCGGGCTGTCCGCTATGACAGAGCATGTTCATTTGGGTTTTCTGCGGCTGGCATCTTTCCCTTTGACCTTAGATTGTATGGTGGTTCCGCCAGTTTCGCTCGACACAAACCAACTTTTTGTTTTCGGGGATAATAATAAAGAAAAAGAAAAATAAGAAAAAAGAAAAGAAAAAGGAACAAGAGTTAGTTTCTTCATTTATACAAGCAGGAAATCACACAGAGTAATTAATTTGTGCATTAAGGCTAACGTGTTTCCTAGGATTCACAGGGACCTCTCATTGCCGAAGGTAGGCCTAAATCGTAGATTTTTGACAGACATTTAGACTTGACACATTTAGATCCGAAGAAATTAATTTTTATTGATAATTTGGACTGATACAAGTGGGAACACGGATTACATCACTGTTTCATAGAACTGCATGGGCTTGGACAACTTGCCATTTTGGAAAGTAAAAGAGAGAACTGGGGATAAGGGTACAAAGTGGGAAAGAGGGGGAAATCAACCGACTCTAATAACTATCCCCTGAGTCATTTATCATATCCTCCTCTTCTTCTGGCTCCTTTTCTGGGTCTTCCTCATACTCCTCCTCCGGATCTTCTTCTGGCTCTATGCTAGACTCTTGCACTCCACTACTCGGTCAATGTCTTTAGTAGGTGGCAGCATATGATCAACAGATCCTGGGACCACTTGGCGGTGCATTGAAGTGATCACAAGGTAATGTGGCAGGATCTCATGGTAAATCTACAAAGCAGCCACCGCGTCCTCTAGCCAGGCTATACCCTCTCTGCTTGGCCAGGCCAACTCTTCTTCCTCGTTGATCCAGACCTAATACTCAGGAGTACACCACGAGTTTTGACCTATAGGCATTGTGACAAGGTCGTTCTACTCTTATTGGAGCCTTCTTATCCTAGGAATTAGAATATATCCGTTGTACTCATCCTCGTATAGTGCTGTCCTTGTCCACAGAGGCACATCTTGGATAATTTTGAACTATTTGAGGACCTGCATGGGTGAGTATGGTTGAATACCTTCAAGACCGATCAGCTCAATGAAGTATTTTTGAGGAGTCCTCAAGATTGCTCTTCCACCTAACCAGGATAGCTTCCAGTTGATCCATTTTCTTCTCAGATTGGTAATGATTTCCCTCCACTCTTCTTGCCCATGTGGGGAGACCCAATGTCTCATTCTTTCGTTGTGGCTGCGGATCATGTTGCTGACTTCCACAAAGTAGTCGATGGTGGCCTCTCGTTGGAAGAAATGTTTAGTAGCCCAGATCTGAAGAAGCAAGTCACAACCTTTAAAGAAATCATACCCTCGTGCACATGCGGACAAAGCCCTTAGCATCTCAGCTAACAACATCAGCAACACAATCCGCCCGGCGTGGTCACAGGCACAACAACACAATCCGCCCAGTGTGATCATAGGCACCCAGTCCAATAATATCACATAGGAGAAAATAACAAGAATACATATATGTGATAAATAATTAACAAATCACATTCTCCTGGACCGGTAAAAGTGACAAGCTAAGTGTAGGCATGTGCAAAGTGTACTATCATGGCCCAAATCTGCAAATCCCATCACTGAATAGCATTTATCAAGTTCATTTAAGGATTAAACCTCTACGTAGCCTCAAACATGGCTCAAATAGTTCAAAACAATGTTACAAATGTGAGAAACATCATATCTTAAAGCTTAACTGTCAAATCTAGGCATATCATAGCCTAAGCACAACCTGAGCATGGATAACTACTCCCAATGTTAGCAAATGGGCTGAAACCTCACACATGTGCACACCCAATAGCATGTAGCTATCACAATAATTCAGGAAACTAGTGCCTCAACTAAGTTTAGATAAGATAATTACTTCAAGCAAGCCAAATTACTCCCTTAACAAGTCCTTCCCGCGCGTATCAACCTCCGGAAATCTCGAATCTAGCAAAACTATCGTAATACTATCAATAAAATCCATAGAAATTGATTCCAATGGATAAAGCTAAGATCTTTAACCAAAATCAAAAAGTCAACCCCGGGCTCGCACCTCGAAGCCCGACAAAATTCACAAATTCCGAACACCCATTTAATTACGAGTCCAACCATATCAAATGCTTCAAATTCCAACCATAAATCGACCCTCAAATTCTCAAATATCACTCTCCTAAAACATAGTCCAAAAATCCTCAAATTCTAACTTAGATTCATGCGAAATAGGTGTAATAATCAATGGGTATTCAATAATCATGGACCAAAGTGATCAAAAGTCACTTACCTCTTGAATTCTAGTGAAATCCCTCTCACAAATCGCCCCTAGCCAAGTTCTACAAGTCCAAAAATGAGAAAAATGCCAAACCCTTAGACTTTTAAGTTTTGCCCAGCAAATCTGCACCTGCGGTCACGATCCCCGCTTTTGCAGTCACACGTCCGCATCTGCGGAAAACACTTAACTCCCGACTTGCCGCATCTGTGAGCCCGCTTATACGTTCCCTAACCTGTACCTGCACATCCGCACCTACGGATCACCTAGCGCATCTACGACCAAGGCCAAGCTGCCTTACTCCGCACCTGCGGATCCCTCATCACAGAGGGGCTTTTGCTTATGCTAAAAATCACATGTCTCTGCGGACCTCACTGCTTCCCCTCCATTCCGCTCCTGAGACAAAGGTGCCGCAGGTCCTGCCACTCCCACCGTAGGTGCGAATGCACCAGATACCTGAAACTTCAACACTTTGCCAAAGTGCAACCAAGCTCTGCTAACCATCTGAATCACATCTGAGGCCCCTGATACCCCATCCAAACATACCAACACATCCTAAAATATCATACGAACTTAGTCGAATCCTTAAATCACCTCAAACAACATCAAAAACATAAATCGCGCTCCAATTCAAGCCTATTGAATCAAATGGATTTCCAACTTCTAAAATCGATGCCGAAACCTATCAAACCAACTCCGATTGACCTCACATTTTGTACACCATTCATAAATGACACAACGGACCTACTCCCGGGACTAAAATCCGAGCCCGGTATCAACAAGTCAACGCTCGGTCAAACTTCTCAACCTTCCAAACAATCAACTTTCTAACTTCGCCAATACAAACCAAAATGACCTACGAGCCTCCAAATTAATATCCGAACATACTCCTAAGTCTAAAATCACCATACAGACATATCAGAACCATCAAAACTCCATTACGGAGCCGATCGGAACTATAATACGCAAGACGATCAGCCGAGTCATCACATTCTCCCTCTCTTAAACAAAAATTCATCCTCGAACGGGTGTAGAATTACCTGGAATCTCAAATAGTTGTAGATATCTACTCCGCATCTCCCACTCAGTCTTCTAAGTCTCCTCCTCAACTGGCTGGCCTCTTCATTGAACTTTCACTGAAGCTATATTCATTTATCTCAACTTTCAAACCTACCGATCCAAAATGGCTACTGGCTCCACATGATAAGTCAAATCTCTATCTAAGTGAACCATGCTGAAATTCAAAACATGAGACGGATCACTATAATACTTTCGGAGCATAGAAATATAAAACACTAGGTGAACATTCGATAGACTAGGTAGCAATGCAAGCTTGTAGGTCACCTCTCCAATCCTCCCAAGCACCTCAAAAGGACCAATATACCGAGGGCTCAACTTGCCCTTCTTTCCTAACCTCATCACACCCTTCATGGGTGATATTCTGAGCAATACCTTCTCTCCCACCATATGCAACATCATGAACCTTCTGATTTGCATAACTCTTCTGTCTAGACTGTGCGGTACGAAGCCGATCCTGAATTAACTTGACCTTTTCCAAGGCATCCTGAACCAAATCAGTACCCAACAACCTAGCCTCACCCTGCTCAAACCAACCAACTGGAGACCGACACTGCCTCCCATATAGGGCCTCATAAGGAGCCATCTGAATACTCGATTGGTAGCTATTGTTATAGGCAAATCAGCAAGCGGTAGAAGCTGATCCCAAGAACCCCCGAAACTCAAAATAATATCCTCCAAGATCTGAATGGTGCGCTCGGACTGTCCGTCCATCTGGGGGTGGAATGTTGTGCTCAACTCAACCCGTGTGCCCAAATCTCATTTCACTTCTCTCCACAACTGCGATGTGAACTGCGTGCCTCGATCTGAAATAATATACATCGGCACACTGTGAAGACGATAAATCTCGCGGATATAGATCTGAGCTAGCCGCTCTGAAGAATAGGTAGTCGCCACCGGAATGAAATGAGCTGACTTAGTCAACTTGTCCACAATCACCCAAACTGCATCAAATTTCTTCAAAGTCCGTGGAACCCCAACAACGAAATCCATGTTAACGCGCACCCATTTCTACTTGGGAATCTCCAGTCTCTGAAGCAAACCGCCCGGCCTCTGATACTCATACTTCACCTGTTGATAGTTCAAGATCCGAGCCACATACTCCACTATGTCTTTATTCATTCTTCTCCTCCAATAGTGTTGCATCAAGTCCTGATACATCTTTGTAGCACCCGGATGAATGGAATACCGCGAACGATGGTCCTCCTCAAGAATCAACTCGTGTAACCCATCCTTATTGGGCGCACAAATCCAACCCTGCATCTGCAACACCCCATCATCTCCAATAGAAACCTCCTTGGCATCACTATACTGTACCATGTCCTTAAGTACAACCAAATGGGGATCATCATACCGACGCTCTCTGATGCGCTCATACAAGGAAGACCGAGAAACTACACAAGCAAGGACCCGACTAGGCTCCAAAACATCTAACCTCATGAACCTATTGGACAAATCCTGAACATCTAATGCTAGCGGTCTCTCACCGATTGGAATATATGCAAGGCTACCCACACTCTCCGCCTTTCTACTCAAGGCATCAGACACCACATTGGCCTTCCCGGGATTATACAAAATAGTGATATCATAGTCTTTTAACAGCTCCAACCATCTCCGCTGCCTCTTATTTAAATCCTTCTGCTTGAACAGGTGTTGTAGATTCTGATGATCTATAAATACGTCACAAGACACGCCATTGAGATAATGCCTCCAAATGTTCAATGCATGAACAATGACTGCCAACTCCAAATCATGAACGGGGTAGTTCTTCTCATAGGGCTTCAACTGATGTGAATCGTAAACAATCACCCTACCCTCCTGCATCAAGATACACCCAATACCAATTCGACAAGCATCACAATACACTATATATGAACCCGATGTTGAAGGTAAAACTTGAACTAGGGTTGTGGTCAAGGTAGTCTTGAGCTTTTGAAAGCTCTCCTCACACTCATTAGACCACCTGAATGGGGAACCCTTCTGGGTCAATCTAGTCAAAGATGCATCGATGGACGAGAAACCCTCCATAAATCAGCAATAATATCCGACCAAACTAAGAAAATTCTGAATCTCTGTAGCTGAGAACGGTTTGGGCCAACTCTGAACTGCCTCAATCTTCTTCGGATCCACCTTGATCCCCTCACTGGGCACCACGTGTCCCAAGAATGCCACGGAATCAAGCCAGAATTCACACTTAGAGAATTTAGCATACACCTTCTTCTTCCTTAATGTCTGTAGTACAATCCTCATATGTTGTGCGTGCTCCTCCTGGCTGCATGAGTACACCAGTATATCATCGATAAATACTATGACAAAAGAATCAAGATAAGGCTGGAATACACTATTCTTCAGAAGCATAAATGTTGTTGAGTCATTAGTCAGTCCAAAAGACATCACAAGGAACTCGAAGTGACCATAGCGAGTCCTGGATGTCATCTTCAAGATATTAGAACCCTGAATCTTCAATTGGTGATACCTGGACCTCAAATCAATCTTTGAAAATAATCTAGCTCCCTGAAGCTAGTCAAATAAGTCATCAATGCATGGTAAAAGGATACTTGTTCTTAATTTTAACTTTATTCAACTGCCTGTAATCAATGCACATCCACATAGTACCATCCTTCTTCTTCAATAACAGAATTGGTGCACCCCAAGGCGACACACTAGGCCTAGTGAATCCCTTATCAAGTAGTTCCTGAAGTTGTACTTTCAATTCCTTCAACTCTATTGGTGACATACGATACGAAGGAATAGAAATAGGCTGAGTGCCCTTCACTAGTTCAATACCAAAATCAATGTCCATGTCGGGTGGCATACCTGGCAGGTCTGCAGGAAACACATCCGGGAAGTCTCTCATGACCATAATTGTAAGGCCCCGTAAAATTTTGAAAAATAACGTTAATAATATTTTGTGGTACCGAATTGGTTTTACGTGTTGTGTATTATAGAAATTCTTCACGGCGAGCTTGCTCGCTGCGGTTCGGACTTTTTGGGTTGAACAATGCATCGAAAAGTAAAGGAAAATGTTTGGCAAAATTACACGTTTCTACGGCCCATTATGCGACCGCAGAATCACTATAGGGACCGCATAATGATCGCAGAGTGAGGCAGGTTTTGGGTCAGTCTGGGAGCAATTATGCGGTCGACTATGCGACCGCATAACTGTTCTATGGTGCATTATGCGACCGTAGAATAATTATGCAGGCAGCATAGTGACTGTAGACACGGACAGCTCTTTTGGTCATGTTGGTCTGCAATTATGCGACCGATATGCGGTCCACATATTCGCATATGCGATCGCAGAACTTGTTCTGGAGCTTCATTTTTGGGATTTTAAACCCGACCCTATTTCGTTAATACACACCTCATGAACCATTTGGAGCATACTTTCTGATATTTCTAGAGTGAGATAGGGAGAGGGTCCTTGAGGGAGAAGTGATCTTCATCAAATTATTCTTCATCGGAAAGTAAAGGAAAATGTTTGGCAAAATTACGCGTTTCTACGGCTCATTATGTGACCGCAGAATCACTCTGCGGACCGCATAATGGCCGCAGAGTGAGGTAGTTTTTGGGTCAGTCTGGGAGCAATTATGCGGTCGACTATGCGACTGTATAGCTGTTCTGCGATGCATTATGCGACCGCAGAACAATTATGCGGGCCGCATAGTGACCGCAGATACGGACAACTTTTTTGGTCATTTTGGTCTACAATTATGCGACCGATATGCGGTCTGCATATTGGTTATGCGATCGCAGAACCTGTTCCGGAGCTTCATTTTTGGGATTTTAAACCTGCCCCTATTTCGTTAAAACACACCCCATGGACCATTTTGAGCATATTTTCTGATATTTCTAGAGTGAGAGAGAGAGAAGGTCCTAGAGGAAGAAGTGATCTTCATCAAATTGTTCTTTAATTCTCTCTTAAATCTTGAGGATTATCAAGAGAGGAACCTAGGTCTTCTTCCTAAGAGGTTAGATTCTATCACCCAAACTCTTAATTTCAAAATGTAACTAGAATGGGCCATTAGTGAGGTAATTCATAGGGATGGGAGTGCTTACCTTGCATGCATGTATCCTTGTAGTATGTGGGAAGATTGTGAGCTAATAATGGTAAAGAGTGGGTTCGTAAATGATGGAATCTTCCAGAAAAGAGCCTTAAAACATTGATGCACACTTAGTATTTGATAAAATGTTCAAGTGGGCTAAAACCATGAATGTCTTCCTAATTTTGGTTCAATTTGTTATATTGCTAAAAATAGATTGAGGTTGCTAAGAGTTCTGGATAATTGTAGAATCAAAGAAGCTCGATTGAGGTATGTATGGCTAACTCTCTTCTTCTTAGAATCGAACTCCTGGCGTCCGAATAATTGGTTTAAGTTCCGACTTGATCATACTAGAATGATTTGCCTTAGTGTGTTGGGTTAAAGTTTACCATGTAATCATGCTCTTTGAGAACGTAATTATGATTTTCCAAGATCCTTCCCTTATGTGTGCAATGCCTTATGTGATGGTATTTATCGACATGAATGATGATGTTATTTGAATGAATAAAAAAGGAAAGACTTGAATTGTAAAATGTGCCCAAGTGCCAAGAACTACTTAATAAATGGGGTTGTTTGTGCCATGTAATGAAAGATGGGAAACAAATGTGAATTGAGTGAACAATTGAAAGAGGTTATGTCTCAAGTCAGATGGCTTAGCCGATCGGGCTGAGATCGGATGCCATGCTGTACACATGGTTGCATTTGTGTTGGAATTATTGATTTACATTGTGGATATGGATATGTCTCACTTGAGATGGCTTAGACGGTCAGGCCGAACTGGACTCCGTGTAAAAACATGGTGGCATTGTGAGTTGTGGCACTTGGCACTAAAGATTACTAACCTAAAAAGACGGAAAGATTAACTCGGAAAGTATGTGATCCTTACTTGGTGTTTCTTTATATTTTGTGAAGCACTTTTTAATTATTATGACTGTCTTCTCTTCATTTCACTATTCATTCTACTAAGATTGGTGTTTGCCCTTACATACTAGTACTATTCGAGAATGCTAACGCCCCTTTTTGCCGGGGGTGCTACATCTTTGAATGGATGTAGGTGGTTCAATCGCAGATAGCGCCGATCGTAGATAATGGTGCTCTCTTTCTCTCCTCACAGCAGTCTTGGTGAGCCCCATTTCTTCCGGGGCCTTGTTGTCGGCATTGTCATGTTGGTCTTTTGTACCTTTAGAGGCTCTGTAGACGTTTATATGGGTCATGTATGAATGTCGAGGTGGTCATTGGATCAAGTTGTATTTTGAAACTCTTTTCCACTAAATTGTAAACCATATGTGCTTTTGGAAACTTAACTATGACATAATGTATATAAGGAAAAATGAACTAGAAACGTTTATATATTTATATAATTGATCTCTCCCTTGTTTAACAAATGGTGGTGCGTCCCCTTTTTGGATTATGAATGAGTCGGCTAGGAAAGGTTTAATAGGCTTGCTCGACCGGGTTCACTCGGTTGAGCACCGGTCGCGCTCCCTGAGGTTGGGGCGTGACAAGAATAGACTCAATGGTAGGAGTATCAGCACCAACATCACTCATAAAGGACAAATATGCAAAACATTCCTTCACAACCATCCGTCGGGCCTTCAAATATAAAAGCACTCTATTGGGAACATAGTCCAGAGAACCTCTCCACTCAACCCTGGGTAACCCCGGCATCGCTAATGTCATGGCCTTAGCGTGACAATCCAGAATACCATGACAAGGTGACAACCAATCCATGACTAGAATCATGTCAAAATCAACCATGCTCAGCAGTAAAATATCAACTCCCATCACTAATCCCCCAATAGCTACCACACATGACCGATACACAAGGTCCACAATAATAAAATCACCCACCGACGAAGATACATGAACATACATAACTAAGGAATCGCGAGGCATATCCAAATAACGAGCAAAGTATGCTGATACATATGAATAAGTGGAACCATGGTCAAATAATATGGAAGCATCTTTGTGGCACACTGAAACAATACATGTGATCATGGCATCAGAGGCACCTGCCTCTGGTCTGGTTGGAAATGCATAGCAATGGGCCTCACCACCACCTGATCTACCTCTCCCTCTAGGGCGGCCTGGAGCTAATTGGACCACACCCTCAGCTCGTTGTGCGAATGGTGTAGCTACTGGTGCTGGAATCATAGGCTGAGCTCTATTTTGTGGAGTCCTACTTTATAGTCTGGGGCAATCTCTCTTGAGATGACTCAAGTCTCCGCACTCATAGCAACCCCTCCTGACGGGCTACTGACCCTGATAACCCGAAGAACTGCCTGTGGAAACCTGGGAAGATGAAGCATGGTAAGAACTCTGAGCTGGAAAAACACTGAATGATGACTGACCCGAACGAGCATTATATCAACCATGGCTAGCTAATGCACCATGATGAACTGGATGAGCCATCGGAGCGTGCCTATAAGGATGACCCATGTTGTGATAGGCTTGTCCTCCAGAAGAGGCAGTGCTGAAACCACCTGAACTGTGAGGCCTCTTTGCCTCTCTCTCCTCATGCTCCTGACTATAAACCTGCTCTACGTGTCTAGCAATATCAACCACCTCATCAAACCTTGTACCCGATGCAATCTCCCGAGTCATGATGAAACATAGTCCATGATTGAGGCCATCAATGAACCTCATAATCCTCTTCCTCTTAGTGGGAACAAACCATACCGCGTGATGATCCAACTCTAAACATCGCATCTCATACTGAGTGACTGACATACCCTCCTGATGTAGCTACTCAAACTGCCTACACAACTCCTCTCTGCGAGTCTGTGAAACAAAATTCTTTAAGAAGAGAAATGAGAACTCATGCCAAGTAAGTTGTGCAGCGCCGGCTGGCCTAGTCAACTCATAGGCCTCCACCATCTGTAGGTTGCAACTGTCAGCTGATAAGTAATGAATGAAACTCTACTGGTCTCCTAATACCAGCTATGCGAAGGATCCGCTGGGACCTGTCTATAAAATCATGAGCATCCTCTGACTCGGCCCCAATGAACTCTGGAGTTTTGAGCCTCCCAAACCGCTCTAGTCTCTTCTGCTCCTCATTACTCATAGGTGGACAAACCTGGGCACGAGCAGCTGTATCTTGCTGGGCTAGTAGTACCCTCGGTGTTTGGAGTCCCTGAAATACCTGCTCTAGAGTACAGGCAGCGGGAGTCTGAGTGCCTCCCCCCGCCTGAGAAGTGGCTACTGTAGTCGGAACTAAAATCGCCTGAGCAAGGCTCGTGCATACAGTCGATATCTGGGCCAAAGCCTCCTGAAGGTCTGGAATCACAATTGGCACAGCTGGTGTCTGGGCTGGCCCCACCGGCTCAACATCATCTGGTATATGTTCCTCACCTGGAACAACTGGTTGCTCCACAGGCGCTGCTCTAGCTGCAGTACGAGCCGCACCTTGGCCTCTACCATCGCCCCGACCACACGCAGCCCTAGCTGATGGTACTGGTGGCCGTCTGCCTAATCTAATCGCACGTGTCCTCACCAGCTGTGAGAGAATACAATAATAGAAGTTTAGTTTTTGGAACCAACAAATCCACACGACAAGAGTACAAGAAAGTGAAGTTTCCTAACGGTTCGGTAGCTGATAAGTGGGAATTTTGACTGCTTATTAGCGCCTTTTAGTTTTTGTTTTAGTCTAAAAGCATTGAATTGTGTTCCCAAAACTAATGAAATTGTGCGAAATTGCAGGAATGTTAGAAGTTGGTGTCCCGATATGAAATCCGACTCAAAAAGGAGTAGTCTGAAGCACAAGGCAATAAAAGGCACAGAAGCATTTAGCAGAAATACGCGCAAAGTGCGGACCGCACATGAATTGTGCGGCCGCAAAGCTGGGCTAAGAGTCGAAGATCAGAGAGTATGCAAAAAGACCAAGTCCATGAGCCTCTGTGAATTGCGGACCGCAGTCCTAATTGTGCAGCCGTAGAAGAGTTGCCTTGCGGCTGCAATCTTAATTGTGCGGACAGCAGAAGATTTCCTCGCGGTTGCAGTTCAGATATGTGCAGTCGTTGAACTCCATTTCCTGCCAGATGAAAAAATTCGTGGACCGCACATGGACTTGTGCGGCCGGAGAACCTCCCGAGGGGTATTTTTGTCTGAGATTTTCAGTCTTGTATAATAGACGAATTTCACAAAATTAGGTCAAGTTTGAACCTCTGAAGTTGTTGTAGCTATTTTTCTTTACTACTTTTGGAAGTTTTACATTACTTTGGTGTATTTACATTAGATTTCAATATTGTAAGCTTCCATTATGATTTTAATTAGTTTTTCTTCCTTATTATCTTCAAACCCCATTATGAGTAGCTAGACTTTTACTAGGGTTGTGACCCAACCCTAGTGTGTAAATATTATGGGTATCTAATTTAGTGCTTGTTTATGATTGAGTGTTGATTATTTAGCTTAGTTCATGCTTTAATTGTAGAATTAATGGTTGCAAACATCAATTCACGCCTAATTGACTTAGTCTCTACTTGAGAAAGAGGGACCTAGTCTAGGATAACTTAGCTAACAAGGAGTTGGGTCAATTGAGAGATTGATTATCCCAATTAAAGGGTTCAAGGTCTTGAGAAAGCCAAATTAGGCAAAACCATTCTCTGACCGAGAGGTATTGAGTGGGTAATTTAGAGCTGAGAGCTATAATACACCCCAATCAACAAAACAAGCATTAAAGTCTTTATCCTATTAGGCAAACACCTAGGTCATGGCCACAGCCCTAGGCTTTTAATCCATTTGGAAAAACCTTAAAAACAATTATCTCATACTTCTTTCTTTATTTTTCATTCATTAAATTAATATTAGAAATAGAAAACAAAATCCTTGTTGTGAAAGTGCAATTTAGATAATCCAATTGCTCATTTGAAATATATACCCCTAACTCTCATCCTAGCTCCCTGTGGATTCGACCCCGACTCTTAGTTGGGTTTTATTATTGCATACGACTGTTTCATATATCTTCTGAGGTGTGCTTTAGACATGATCAATTTTTTGCGTCGTTGTCGGGGAGTTAAAAATGGTGTTAGCTATATATTTGGGTGTGTTTTTGGAATATCTTCTTTTCCTTCTGTGTTACTAACTTGTTTGAGAAATCATAGGTAGAACCATGGCGAACAATAAACTCGAAAATATACCTTTGGGGGATGTAGACATCGAGGATAAGCAAGTTGATTAGGTTCCTCTTGAACCTCAAGCCAATAGAAGAGGCTGAGTGCCTCATGACAATGTCCCCGTTCCACCCCCACCTCCACCATGAGCGGCTCCACACCGGGTGTTACCCAATCAAGGATATGATAGTGCAATAGTCCCTCCCTGTATTAGGGCGGGCAACTTTCAAATCACCAATGTGATGCTCACTTTGCTAGAGGAACAAGGTTTCTTCACCGGTGCTCCAAGTTAAAATGCATACAAACATTTGAAGGGGTTTGTAGACACTTGTTGGGGGAGCAAACAAACAAATGTCTCCGAGGATACATTGAGGCTAAGGCTTTTTCCCTTCTCTCTACGGGGGAACGCTTTAGATTGGTTGGAACGCTTACCGAGCCATTCCATTCACACTTGGGATGAGTTAGCAGAAACGTTTATTTCTAAGTTCTTCTCTCCGGGGCACATGGCTACACTTCGGGATGAGATTTTGGCATTCGAGAAAGAGCCAAATGAACCGCTACACGAGATATAGTAACGCTATAGAATAATGGTTAAGGAATGTCCCAACAATGATATGATAGAGAATATGATTCAACAAACTTTCTATCGTGAGATTAACACAACCAACCAATGTATAGTGAATCAACTTGTCGGTGGGAACTTTATGACTACACATTATGCGGAGGCGTGTGCGATTTTAGATGAAATGGAAAAAACATCATCGATGTGACAATCCCGGGCTAATGTTCCACAAGGTGATCCCAACGTGATCTACCTTCACAAAGAGTTGCATGTCCATGGGCAAGCTATTGCCGAATTGACTATCACCATGAATCAATTAGCAAAGGCTCAACTTCAACAAGTGCAAAATCCTAAGCAAGTAAATGCCATGGAGGGAGTGAACATGATGATGAACAAAAGAAGGACTAAGGGTCCACAAGTGCAACATCGAGTGGAGAATTATGTGCAAGAGGATAGTGGTTTTGATCAAGATGATTCTTACAATGAACAAGAAGAGGAGGTGCAATATGTGAACAACTTTCAAGGGCAACGAAACAACTTCCAAGGCCCAAACCAACAACAATGGCGACCTCAAAATAATCAAGGCAATTGGAATTCTAACAACCAAGGAAATTGGAGTGGT